>JBCEWC010011640.1:0-16510 GCA_038996855.1 Solanum aculeatissimum | reverse complement strand
CTCCATAGCTTGAGTCATACTTACTCGCCCCTTAGAATGTAAATACTATGTACTATGTGATTCATGCTTATCTCATTTCCGCTTATGCTATTATGATACTATGTACTTTTAATGGTATGGCTATCTATGTTAAGTGATGGCTTGATCGAGGACTTTCGGGTTCTCCTTCGTCATGTCACATCTAGGCCCTACCTTCGGGTCATGACAATAGCGATACCCGCAAAACATGCAGGCTTCGCTATAGCGAGGTCCGCACACCAGATTAGAGCAAAACTTTTCAACAATTTTAAAGACTCGGAATTCATTTGAAATTCCATATACATAAATCATACAAGAAACCCTACTAAATTCGACATTCTGAACTCAATGAAATTGTCGAAAATCGAATTAGATGCCTCTTTGACCTAGAACCCGATTAAGCGTCTTAAATCTAACTTAGGTCACTTATAATATCAAAACGGTATCGAGACACTCAAAAATTAAGGCAAGGTTGTTTTCAACACTAAAATCACCTCCCGAGACCATTGCAACCATCAAAAAGTCGATCCGAACACCCGAACTCAAAACATTGATCAAAGTCAAATCAAATTCCAACTTTCACTCAATTTTCAACTCCAGACCTAAAATTCACTTAACAACTCCGAATTCAATTCTGACAACTCTCTTAGGACAATTCACACATTTTGGAACTAATGAAATTGATGAAATTTTATTTCGAGACTTGAATCTTCGAAAGACTTAAAACTTCAAAATTAGACAATTCAAACCTCAAAAATCCAATCATTAGCAAAAATCTCAACTTTTACAAAAAAAATTGAAATTCAATTTTTAAAATCAATCAAACGTGACTCGAGGTTGTTGTCGGAAGGGGCAAAATGATAATTTTGTCAAAAACCTTCAGGGTCATTACAAAGAAGGTATGAATAAATAGAGGAATGAAAACAGTTATTACGTGTGGTGAAACAATAGTTTAATTGGAGTAATTGTGTTATGATGCACACTAATCACGCCATTATGTACTAAGTTATTACACAATTCCTATTGAAAGAAATAGTTAAATGTAAATAAATGATAATAATAATAAGTAAATATATTTTTTAAAAGATTTTGAACAGAAAATGAGGTGAAAAATCAAAATTCTAAGAAAATAGATAAATAGTAATAGTGATTAATAAAGCATGTCACATCAGCATGTTTATATTCAACTTTATACATAAATAAATGGGAAAAGACATAAATTCCCTCTTAACTTGTTCTGAAAAATCAGTTACACAATTAAACTATCATGATGACATATTACACACTTTTACTACTTAAAAGTGAATTTATTTAACCCTTAAAATTGGCATGGCAAAAAAAAAAAAAATATATAAAAATAGGGGTGTCAGAATAATTGTTAAAGTAAAAAAAAAATTAAAATACCCCTTACACCCCCTCCCCCACATCTCATCTTCTTCACACCTTACCATCCTAATCTTCTTCACATTTCATTAAACTAAAATAGACTAGTAACAAAAAAAAATCCAAAAACAAGTTACATAAAAAATACAATTCTTTTACCATTAAATTTCCCAGCAAGAATAATCAAAATAGTACCAAGTGTAATACTTGATCTAAGTTTTTCTGTAAGTTTTGGTTTGTGTTTGTTAACAAAGGGTTTCTTCATCTCAATGGCAAGATAAAATATTGAGAATTTCTTAGTTGTCGGAGCTATGGGAGGCTTTGTTAAGGGATTGATTGAAAAAGGGAAGAAAAATTATTTCCCTATTATCCCTATATATATGTCCAAATCTAAAAAATATTTGCAACAAATTTGCTCACAGTAATGGAAGCTCTGTTTCCATGGTCAATCAATGAAAGAAATTGAAGCAATCTTCATGTGGTACATTTTGGAACAAAAAAAAAATTTCACTCCACAATTTAGCTACGGATTTCATGCATTCCTTAAGCGTCATTGCTGAAAGTTTCTTCTTTGCAATTTTAGTGAAGAAGATGTAATTATTACAAAATTTTAATAATTAATTAGGGATTAATTAGCTAAGGATAAAAATGAAATTATGTTCTTACCAAGTGGAAGAATCGCTGCATCTGTGGAGATTAGCAACTTTTTTTGTGAGATTCATAGTTAATTGAAGCTAATTTTTTAATTAGAGGCTATTTTTTTTTGAATCGTCAGCGGCTGATTTGTCATGTGAAGAGGAAGCTTGTAGCTTTCACCTTAGTTGTTGTTTATGGTTTTTTCTCTGTTTTGTTTGGCTCTGTTGGATCATATCACTTTTGGACATGATTAAATGTAAAAATATTTTATCTCCTTTAATAAGGAGGTGGAGCCCATCTTTGCTTAAAAAAATATAAAATATAATTAATAAAAGAAAAATTAAGTATTAAAGAAAAGAAAACAAAAAGGATATAAAAAATTATAACTCCTGACATGGCGCTGACGTGGTGCTGACATGGCAGCATGTGTAATACATCACATACTATGAGAGTGGTGTTACACTTTCAAGGAAATATTAAATTCACTTTTAAGTAGTAAAGATGTGTAATAGGTCGTCATGATAGATTAAGTGTGTAACTGACTTTTCGAAACAAGTTAAAAGGGAGAATATATGTCTTTTCTCATAAATAAATACTCCATCTGTTTCAAAATAATTGAATTATTAGGGGATTTTTGAGTTTTCAAAATAATTGAATTGTTCACTTTTCAAGGGATATGTTAAAAAAAAAATTTAATTTTTCCCTTCATTAATTGAGTTTCTAAGGTTTAATTTTATATTAGAAATAAATTATGCATTAAATGAGTGTTTGGAGTTTGAAAAGGATAAAACTGAAAAAACATGATTAAATTATATATATATATTTTTTTTTTTAATCTATATGATGTAGTCCAACAATTCAATTATTTTAAAACAGAGGGAGTAGATAGATAGATAGATTGTGCCTTCCATCTTTAATTATACATAACAGCTTTAATTGAAATATATGAGGTTTTATCACTTTTATGAGTTATTGTAACATATTTTAAGAAAATTTATTTATATAATGAATGCTTTAAAACACATGCAGACACTCTTTCAATGTTCTGAGTAACAGAAACTCTTAATCATATATTTATCTCTTGTTTGGAGGGTTGTTATCTGTTGTATTGTAAGTTAAAATACAATGTTTGATTTAATTGTTATTTAAAATTTATTATATTGTATCATTTAAATTCATCATTAAATAAAGAAGAAAAGATCAAATTTGTATAACGATCGATTTGATGTGATTGTGTCATTACTTTAACATCTTCTTCTCATTTTTTACTTTATTTATTATTTAATAATTTATTTTATCATTTATCCTATCTTTTCATGGTAGCTTTAACACAAACCCAACAATTTCTTGCAGATTTATCATTTAAATAATGGATGAATGATATTATATAACAATAGAGAACAATACAATATATCCAAATATTATATTCATTGAAATAAATATAATATGATACATTATAAGACAATATATAACAACCATCCAAACAAAGTGTAAAGGCATTCAATCATAATAAGCTGTAGTTTATCAAACAAAATCTACTAATAAATTTAAGAGATTGCCGATGTATTCCACTAATAGGTAGCTGAGGATGTTAAGCAGTGTCATGGACCTGGCATCGTCATATTTGTAAGGCGGCTACATTCTTCTTTTCCTCTCCAAACACCTGTGGGTAGAGAGAGATGACACACTATATGTACTGTTGAGTGTTAAATTGCTTTAGCAGTTTCTATGGATTGGTTTGGTTAACCTTGTCCAGCGTAATCTTTCTTTGAAAATAACGAGTGCGTAAGCCTCAACAGCTTCATGGGCATCTCTCCTTTCAGACAACAAACACATTTCGCAAATTCATATAAGAGAGCAATTTTAGTCAAGCTTCATTATGTCTTCGTACAATGAAGGAGGTGGGGCGGACGCTGGAGAAGAGTGGAGAGAGTAATTTGGTTCATTCATTAAACAAGGCAGAAGCCATACAAAAGATTAACAAAGCCAAGCTTTAAATGACATCCGTACTGCTTAAACTAAGTTGGGCAAGTAGCAGCAAACAGAAGCCCCAAATGGAAGTTATTCAAAAATGTCCTTGATCATTCTGGAAAGGTGAACCATAGTACGTTCAGTAACACCATCCACATGTTGCAAGTTTTATGGCAGCAATGATTTACCAAAAGCAGTTGCGTCATCTTTTCTTAGATATAATAATAATGGATCCAGCAACATCTATTTGTCATCAGAGATGTCTACAAGGATCACATCATATACTAAAAAGAATGGTCGCTGGAGCCTGGACTCGTGATCCCGTAGGGTGGGTGGCTGGCACAAGATCCATGAACAATATGCTTGTTTGATAGCATAGAGATAACAATACCTATATTCAGCAACATCTATTTGCTGTCTGCAATATGAAGTTTCAATGAAATCAGCATCGGATATTCTGAAGGAAAAGTGGCTGGACAAGAGATAAGTTCTCAACATTATATGTACCAATCCCGATAACTGTCACCACAGCCTCAAAATGCCCCACATTTATAAGCTGTGTTCTGCATCCTCGTCAATCAACAACTGAGCCAGTTCTGTGTTGTCAGGCCAAGCTCCGGGCCTCCAGTACTCCGGTAACAATGTCACCAAAGCGTTGGGGAATGTGTTCCAGTTCAGAAACAGAGACAATCTATAACTGCCCGATGTTTGCAGAAGGAGCTGCCGTATGTGGGTGTCAACCATGGTTAATCAAAAGGGATTTACATAGACCAAAATTGTTTGTAATAACCAAAAATGTCAACATCTTTTCAACTCATACGACCAAAATTTGCATGACTATCAATACAAGTTCACCAGGATGACCATTACTGCTGATAGCCTGATATAGGTAGGGTACTCGAAGCAGTTGGCTACCAGTGGTACATGAAGTAACAGTAGACAAGGTATGCTGTTGTATCAACTTCTTATTTACATCTAGAGCTGCCAGAGAAATTGTTAAACCTTGGTATGTACATAGGACAATAAGCGAAAGCAAGATTATGACCAGGCTGATAATTCATGTATTATGTGCATAGATAAGTCACCATAAGTTGGCTCCAAAAAGGGGCCGAACCTACAAAATACAGAAGCTGCATCAATGTGGAGACCAGCCATCCGGAAGCTAAAAGGGACTGGATGTGGGTTACCACCTTCCAGAATCCCCCAAAATGCAACAGCTGGGTGGATGTAGTCTTTTCCACAGATTTTTAGAAACCTGTCAAATTAGATTGAAAGTTGTCAACTAACTAGAAACTGCAGCAGGGCAACTGCCACCCTACACCCCTGTCCCAATTTATGTGGCAATCTTCCTTTTTAATCAATCACAAAAAGAATGACACCTTTCTATATTTAGTAGTAACGATTTAATGATAAACTTCCCATTTTACCCCTAATGAGATGATATAGTCACACAAACATCTATGACTTACTTTATACCACATGTTTTATAAGCCTTCCTTTCATTCTTAAATTATGTGCCCAGTCAAACGCCTTTCACATAAATTGAACAGAGGAAGTAGTAAATAATAAAAGCAACAGTTGAAAATAAGCCAACGGAGATATTTTTTTTTCTTTAGCATTTTACTTTCAATACCTAAATTAAGTAGGACCTCTCTATGAATCTTCAGGACTGGAATCAGAAGGAAGCCGTAGATTCTTCACCTCTTTAGCATCAGAGCCTTCTGCAACAGAAGAATTGTCCTCGCCTTTTGAATTGAGAGTCCCAGGGTTCATCCGTTGAACCTCTTCTTTCGTGTAAATAAAAATCTTGCGAACCATACCACAAAATTCTCTGTTTCACAAAGACCAACAGGTAACAAAGCAGCATAAGAATCCAGATAACTGCAAAACTTAGGAAACACCAAAAAGATAATCATCTTCCATCCCTTATGCATCACAAAGAATAAGGAGAGCACTTACTGCCACGGATCATCTCCTACAAGCATCATGTCACCCTCATCATCAGTATATACAACTAGCCAATTCTTGTTCTGATCCTGGAGCTCACCATTAAAATCAAAAAGGTGATCCAGTTCAACCATCAATTCTTCATAGTTGTTGAACTTCGCAAGATCCAGAGACCTTCCAAGGGCCATACCTTGTTTATGAACCTTAAATCACAATAACCCAAATTATTGAAGTTACATAAAATGTCATAAGCAAAGGTTAAGCCAAAAGACTAGGTGCAAACCTTGGTGCAACTCCTTGTAGAATTAACAAGGCCTTTGCTCTCTCTATCTCGAGTACCAGGATGAGACGTTTGGAATTGTTCTTCCTGATCATTAAGTGTGATGCTATCATCTAGTTGCTTTGATCCCTTTGATTGCTCAGATCTTTCATCAGATTCAGTTATAGGGACTTGACGTGGATGCATACCAAAATGCATGTTATTTGTAGAGTCAATCGGAGAATTTTTCTGCAACATGACATGATCTATGGAGGCACATTTACTTACAAGGGGAATGCCAAATAGTTTGCAGCTCCCTTCTTTGGGTTTCACGGCTTCGGGCAGTGGTGAAACCATGGGTTTAGGCGTAATTTCTCCAGAACGAGTGGACATCTGAATATAAGGCAACATAGAATGGGGCATTAACCAATTTCTCTGCTGATTGTCAGTTCTATGACTAGGGAGGGTTGGATACTCGTTAAAACCATTGAATCGAGATGTTCTCTGCATTTGATAAAGAGTATCCGCACCCTTCAATCCTGAATCCATCAGATTAAGCGAGAGACCAGAAGACACTAGTGACCATTGTTTTCCCAGTAAGCTGAAATCATTTTCTTTGTCCAGTGCTTGTCGCTTAACCAAGCTAGCAGGTGCTGTTTGTCCCTCGGTGGGTAAATGGAACCCATGGGAGGAACGCGATTGCCCCCCAAAACCGGATAAAAGATATGTAAAAGATGATTCAGGCCTCCCTGAAGACAGCCATTTATCTGATAGACATCTCCTTGATGCAGAATGAACGTTAGCCTTCTCGTCATCCAGTAACAGTGGCCATACAGTTGGCTTCTCAGAAGAGTCTGACTCATTATTTTCTATGAAATTTCCTCTCAAGATCGATATTTCTTGACCTTGCAAGACCCTTGAAAACCCACTGGCTTCTGAAGGGTCTACAGTTACTTTGGATGAATCTTAAAAAAGCAAAAAAAGTACATAACAAACACTCAGCTTGAAACATAGATATAAACACAATGCAGGATATAGAATTCAAATATATGGGTGAGTTATTATACCTTCCCTAGTAAGAACAGAAGAATCAGGAGACGAGGGCAGAACATTTGATCGAGGCCTTTTCTGCCTTGGTATTGGAAGTGGATTAAGTGCAGGAGGGCTAAGAGCTGGTTCTACTTTCCAGGGTGAAACTCGGTCTGGCCTAGGAATAGCAGAAGTTTCATCCCATCGAACCTTAAATCAGAGGAGAAAGAATGATACTTCAGTGTTAAATATGGCAGAAAGATAACCAACCAGGAAAAAAATGATCGTAGATTCTACCTTCAGGCATCTCCATTTGGACTCGGGCCACCTTTTGGGGTCAGCATTTTCAATGCCAACTATAGTTCCAGTAAACCTACAAGATTTTGGAGTAAACAACAAAATCAGGGTTTCTGAGAAAAGCAATTTATTTAACGCAAAACGTTGCCGAAATAGTATAAGTTTGACTTGAAAGCGCATAACACAAATATGCTCTATTAATATCAAAGTCTAAACCACCTAGAATCACATGTAATATTAAAGAAGGAAAATGATCCTTCTAGTGATGCTAACGTACCTCTGTTCTGGAGCTTCTTCACCTTCAAACCTCATTTTAAACCTCATCCCGATGGAGTAATTGGTTTTCAGAGACTCCATATACTGATCATGTGGAACTATAAACTCAGCAGGGCTCGTCCTACAATACATAATGCTATAGCGGTGAAGAAGGGAAATCCCAGTGCTATAAGTAGGTGACAAAATCAAATCCTTTCATCATATAGATCTCAATTCGTGGAACAAGCTTAAAACTATATTTTTCCCTGGTTCTTTGGATCACTTACCTTGGTTTGTAATATACTGTGAACAGTGTTTTTGTCTGAATGGCATGCCAAGCTGTAGCAAGTACACCAAGATGCATGCTATGACTGGATATCACTGATGATGGAGCGTTACCCTGCTGTCTCATGGCACGTCGGACTCCAACACGAAGCTCCGCATTCTCACCTCTGACAATAGAGTGACCAACATTTCAGAATTTAATGAAAACTAAAGAACAGAAAAAAGAGACGGTATGTTAATGCCAACCTAAGAAATATGAATGCATCCCCTGCAACAAGCCTTTTCGAACTTACAAAGACACTCCAACCACTTTGAAGAAGGTGCCTCCTAGGCTGGCCTGATAATAGCGGGGAAATAAAACTCAGGACACATAGCAAGAACAACCAACTAATGCATTTAAGTACCAGACTAACATCAAGCAATAGTGCTCAACACTCTCAAAACAAATTCCCATGCAACCAAAAAAAGAATAAGAGAAGGGGCTGAAAAGTTCAAAAGAATACCCTTAACACCACAAGAAAAAATATGTTTTTGATTAGTCTCTGAGTTACAGTAGAAATTTTTCTTTACTCATCCCTCTCCAGCAAGAATCCAATGTGTTTCTTCCTCACACTGATTCTATCTCATTGTTGAGAGATCATAACATAGTTTTGTTTCCTTGAGTTACTTATCTAAACCAATTAAACAATATGACATGCAATTGATTTATCATTAAAACACAAGGGAGAGATTCCTCCCCATCCCTCCAAATTTATGCCAAACTATGAGCTTAAAATTTTTAAAAGGTCTCTGAAGCCACAATGTATTGCCTTCCACTCACAATTATTACAACATTGTAACTAACATGATGCATAAATGAATAAAATTCAATGAAGATATAAGCATAAAAATTAAATTAGTCCATGATCTATGAAAAGACAATGTTGTGCTGGTGCATTTTTTACGTCTGCAAAGATTGACCCAAGAGGAATGTGGTACTGGTACATGTCACAAAATTTAAAGGCACAAGGTGAATACGAATGCATTTAGCATCATACCCCGAAATATGTGCCTGAAGCGCCACTCATTTGCATGCAAATCTTTGGCCACCAACTCCTGTGTCGGAGGCTGCCGAGACATATCCTATTACAAAAATACCACCATAAGCAACTTACATCATCCAAATACAGGCACCATAACTGCATTGAGAAACAATTCTTCTGACCAGAGGTGGGAGGCATTCATCAGCATGCCGTCTCAAGACAGAAAATCCTCCATGAGTGCTGGTATCAGAGGCTGTTAATGTCTTACAAAAAGAGTGCACATGGAATCGTGGTGGCGGAGAGGGCATCGGTTCCTTCGTTACCACATTCTCATCTTGCTACAACGATGTTTCATTAAATTAGACGTCCAATTCAAAGATCAGAAATATTTGAAGTCTCAAAACGAACATAGGAACTTCAAAAAGAAATACTTAACAAGTAATTCTTGGTTGGCACATTGTAAACTTACATTTGGTTCTGGCAACAAAGTCACTTGTGCATACACCTCATCAGTATCTGGTTCAGCCTGTGAACACACAAGTCAAAATATATACCCCAACATTGCAGAATCCTTGATAGGTTACCATTCATCTTGAGAAACTAAAGAGAAGCTAGGTAAAACAACCGTTTGGCACACAACAAGACTTTGTATTCAACAAAAAAAGTTACCTTCAGCAGGACGTTTATTACACGACAGAGGATCTTAGAAGGAAGATTATATACTGGCATCTGCTGGTCTGAAGCTTGATTTGTTGATGCTTCAACCTAGCATACAAACACATCAAATTACTCCAACCTCAAACACATCATCTAAAATGGGTATAAATGATGAATGGAGCAAAATGAATAATGAAAATTCCAACTAGTCTGGATGAAGCCTAGTTGATTCATTGGTACAATTATCGTTCAGGAAATTAAGTTTGCAATCTCAATTTAGAAAGGACATACAGACGCAAACCTGTTCAATATGACCTTGTGGGAAATAGAACACCAGCTCGCCTTCACATGGCACTGTCACAAGCGGACCGGCACATGCACGCCATAGCTCCGTGTACAACGCTTTCTCAGCATCTACTTCAAACACAACCATGGGGAAGTTCAAATTATGGAACAAATTACAGAAATTTTCACAAAATATGGAACAAATTACAGAAATTTTCACAAAATTACGGAACAATTACAGCAATAACAGAATTGATGTCCTGTAGGTAAAAAATTTGAGTCACAAAAACAACCACCTCGCAGAAATGAAACGGGAAAGCTGCATATGATAAAATTACTTGGTAAATCCTTTCTATTACAGAAAAATTACCTTTTCCGGCGCCGGTAGCATTCCGGCAACTCTCAGAAGTAGCCATTTCTTTACTCATACTCTCAACACAGATCTCTCATTCTCCAAAAACCTCAAGTACAAATCAATCGACAACAAAACAAAACAAAAACAGTAATCTTCCTTCACATAAATCAACTTCAGACGAACAGCACCGAGAAGTCCGTCATCAAAAATTGCTTCAACAATCCAAACATGCGAACTGACTAACAAAATCAAAAACCCAGAAATAGCAAGATTAGACAACTTTCTCTACATATATCTTCAAGGGTTTTTGGGTGTGAGGAGGGAGACACAGAAAGAGAGAGAGCCGAACTGATGAAGAGGGCCTTTCATCAATTTAACCATGGTTAAGATCTTAACTAGTGTTGGAACCGGCTGCAGCCTGTGGAATTGACCGGTTGGGAAGACAGTGGATGGGGGACGAATAATAAAAGCATTTTAACGGCGTCAAAAAGTTCGCCGTTTGGTGTTGTCGAACTCCTATTGGTTCAGCAAGTAACAGACGTCTGTCTTTGACGTTAGTAGAAAGTTGTTCTGTTTTTGCGGGAAATAAAGTTTCTCGTACTATTAACGTACAAAACAAGATGGTGAATGTTTCCAAAAATAGAAGAAGCATATTTCCTAGGAAACGGAATTATGGAAAATATACATACTTACAAGTTACACATTTTTTTTTATATATATACGCTAGTTACAAAAAAAATCGTCCTATATATGGGTCTATTATTTATTCATAAGTTTAGTTTATGAAAAAATAATATAAATGAAGGTCTTTAAATTAATATTTATTAAAATTGAATATACTTTTATTTTATTATTATTTCTAGCAAAAGATAGTGATAGGAGATTGGAGAAAAAATTGAGCAAAATTTAATAGAAAAAGTGGAGAAGAAATTGGGGTGAAAATCAACTTGTTATATATGGTTAAAAAAATTATATTGTTATAGGTGGTAAATATTTTCTAAATATGGGATAGTTAGGTGATTTTTCCCAAAGTTTATTTAAGAGTATCAAAATGAGTTCAAATATAGGTAATTCATTCAAAATTTTACGAGTTGAGCTCAATAATTTGAATTCAGGGGCGGCTCTTTCCTGTAAATTTTAAGGCATATGCCTTAGGCCCTCAATTTTGGGGGGCCTCAAATTTTTATCAATAATAAATTATGTGTTAATTTTTTTTTATTAAAAAAATTTAATTATTAATGATAAAAAGTAAAAAAAAATGTTTTATTTTATTTTTTTTGACCCCATTTAAATAGAAAAAATCAAGAAAATATTGTTTAATCTTCTTACATTTTCTTTGCTAACATTTACATTATTTATCTTTTTCAAAACTCTCTTTGTATTCTCTTTCTTCAAATCTTTAATAATTTTATAGTGATACGCTGTCAAAGATACTAATCAATAGTCAAAAAGTGTTGAATAAAGTGAATTATAACTTCTTTTTTTTAGTTTCTTCTTGAATTTTCAAGCATTCCACTGGGTATATTGGTTTTCAGACATTATAACAAACACATTAGAGCAGGGTCTATCAAGTAATCAACTTCTTGAAATAGATTTTATGATTGTACCTCTTATCTTTATTTAAAGTTTGTCAACATATTACTTATAAAATTATGTTAGCAATTCATATAATAACTCAAAAAAAAATATTTTTCAACGTTAAATTGAGAAGATCTTACCTAAAACTAATAACTAAGACAAAGATATTGAAAGAAATCAGTTATGAAAAAAGTATTAAGTAAGTAATAATAAGCATCTAAATAGTTAGAAAAATAAATAAATACATATAAAATTTGTTTAGATTTCAGGCCTCTAACTAAAATTTTGTTTTAGGCCTCCAATTATGTTGAGTCGCCCCTGTTTAAATTGAGTTCAATTTCAACTCATACAAGTCCTAACTCATTTAAAAAGAAAGTATTTACATAAATAATATATCATATATCAAATATTATCCGTTTTATGATACCTTTTTTTTTATTACAGTCAATAACATATTTTACAAATAAATTACTTTATTCTTCTCTTTCTTTCTCTTCTTCTCTTCTCTTTCTTCAATTTTCTTCTCTTTTCTCTTCCTTTATTTTCCCGTGACATTTCTTTCTTTTTTTAATTTCATTTTTTCTCTCTTTCTCTCTCTCCATTCAACTCATCATCTTTAATATTATACATTGTTATGAATTTTATTATTATTAATTGAATAAATATAATACATTTTCTAATAATATAAAATTAATTAAATCATATTGAAATATTTTAAATTCACCCATAATACTTATAATATGTATTATTTAGTGAATTTAAAATGTATTATACTTATTTTTATTATTTTCTCTTATTAATTATGTTAAAATAATTATTATATTAAAAATATAGTACTTATATTCTCCATGTGCATTAAAAACGTCTATAATACATAGGAAGCATCTAATTCAAAATATATTACAATTGTACTTTTTATTTATTTATTATTATTACTGGTGTCAAAAAATATTATATCTGAATTTTAAATATTTAAACACTATTTAAATTAGTTTATATATTAATATATTAAAATTATGTCAATGCATTATATATATATTTACATAAAATAAATTGTCTAGTTTAAACAATGGTAAAAACATTATTTGCGTAATATTCAATCTAAATTAAATTTTAAATTAAAATAGTTAATTAATATTTTTAAAAGAAAGAAAAAAAGTAAGAAAGAGAAACTGGAAGAGAAAGGATAAAGAAAAGAGGAGGGGAAAGAGAGAGAAAGATGTTTTTATAGGTAAAAAAAATATAGTCATTTTTGGCAAAATCAAAGCATGTGTTAAAATTGATAATTAATGTTATATAATGTATTATTTATGTAAATGACCCTTTAAAAAGAATTTTCAATTGAACTCAACTTAATCTCCAATTTCAACTCGTTCTAAGGCTCTTTACTTGCATTATACTTTCTATAATTTATCTATCTATTTGTAACATTTTATTTTTACTTTTTTTTTAATTGAAATTCAAATTGTGGTTGTAAAAAAAATAGTAATATGTTAAAATTATAGAGATTGAGAGGGTCAAATTGGGCGAGTCATGACCCTATCCAATTTTTAGCTCGTTTGAGCCCAAAGTAAATTTGGGCGGGACATAATCCAACCCAATATCTATTTGAACTTATTTTAATATTCTTAGTTTCAACCCAACCCACTCATTTGACACCTCTAAGTTTATTCTTTGAATAAAATATTAATCAAATGATATTAAATCATCTTATTAATTATAAAATAAATACTTGATAAAATATTATTAATATCGATAAACTTTAAGTGGTAATGAATAACGATTTAAAATTTTTACTCCAAAATAAATTATAATATACATTTGTGTTGTAGTAAATTTTTGTTTTTTGGGCCAAATATAATGTGAAGAGGTCCATTGGAATGTCAATAATTAAAAAAAATTCATCGTTGATCGCTCATTTGTAACTCAAAATAGTTATAAATTATACACAAATATTATTGATATTCAAAATAACAAAGTTGTAACTGGAGGATATGAATTTAAACTAAAGATTATAGTTAAAACGGGTCTCATAATTTTGAAAAAATTATACACTAATTAAATTTTAAAATAAAACCAATTTTTTTTTTTACCATCTTATATAATAAGAGGGAGTTAAGGTGCTCAAGCAGGCCACATATCGACATATCTACTTGAGCACTTTGATAGTATATTTGTAATTTTTCTATGGTTGTTTTGTTTTGAGTTATTTGTTTATGTTAAAACATTACATCAAAAAAATCACAAATCTTGATAATTGACAACTTAAAATATTTTAAAAAGGAAAAATTACATAACTACACAACATATTTTACCATAATTTCTAATAATCCCTACCATTCTAAAAAATTACAAAAATCCCTTATTTCTACTTTTCCTCTCCAACTTGTACATACATAAACTATTATTTTTCATTCCTCTTTAATTTATTTTAAATTCTCTCCTAATTTTAAATATTCTAATCAATATCTACATAATTCTCCTATTTTTTAGTTGTCTAATCAATTTTTTCACGATTAATTTCAATTTCAATTTTTTATCATTATTTTCAAACTAAATAAAAAGGGAAGAAATCGAAAAGTCTTTGATTTCTTCGCCAAAACCTAGTGTCTTTCATTTTTTATCTTCTTCTTCATAGCAGTCATTCATGTCCAATCGTTGATAGATATGGATTCCTCATTCCTAAGTTTCACACCGACACCATTCTGATTCCAACGATGAGGGCCTTCATGAAAATAGTTTTTTAAAAATGAATGATCCATTATTGGCTCTGAAATCACAAGAAAATGATCTATCATTTTTGTTTTGGCGATGATGCCCAAAATCCTCAAGGTGACTTCATTGAAGAGGATTTACCAGTTGATACTTGAAGAAGAATTTTCATGTTTTTTAGAATGATAGATGCTTGATACTTAAAATTAAGAATTTATCACTTGATACCTGAAGAAGGATTTTCCTGTTTTTTTTTTAGAATGATAGATATTTGATACTTAAAATTAAGTGTTGCATTTAGGTACTTGATACTTTAAGAAACAATGTTTGTGCTTATCAAACTACTGATAATTGATACCTGACATAAGTTTTATGTTTTTTTGTCTAGAAGATACTTGATACTTAAAATTAGGTGCTTGATCCAAGTAATTGAAACCTGAAGAAGGATTTCTCATTCACACCATCAAAGACTCGGATTCTCAGATTTCAGAATAACGCAACAAAATTGATATATTAATACCTTCTCTTCTCTGTTCTTTTGAAAACAGAACTAACCAAACGAAACTAAGAAGACATGAAACTAACCAAACGATGATTTCTCCGGTAGCATCAACAACGAAAATAGAAAAGGAATCCAATGATATTGAATTCAAAATTTGAATTTGTTTTACTAAAGGAATCCAATGAGTTTTTTTTTATTTATGAAAAATAGGTTTATTGACATTAATTAACTTAATTTATGGTTCAAAATTTATCTCTCCTTTTCTCTGAAGGAATCTATTAGATTTTTATGAAAAGAGTTTGAATGATATTAAATTACTTAATTTATGGAAGAAAGAGTAACTATAATTAGCATGTATCAACAAGTGATTTTTTTAAGGGACTTTTGGTAAATTTGAAAAGAGTAGGGACATATTGAAATTTGTTCTTTACACAATGAGATTTGTGTAAGTTATACTTAAAAAAATACATATAAAAATTGGGTTGATTCTTGAAATTAATCTATCAATGTCACATAAAATGAAAAAAAGAGAAAGAGAAACATGTATTATTTAATTCGAAAACTACATAAAAAAATATTGAAAATCTTAATAATTAACAATATCTCTGTGATTCTTAAAATTCTTTCTGTGCTACATACATTGGGACAAAGTGAGTAATTTATATTATTTCAAAATTACATTTAAAAAAAATCAAAAAATACAATAATTAATAACTTAAATTATTTAAAAGACATATGAAAAGTTCGATTGATCCTTGAATTAGTGTCACACAATATGGAAAGAGGAGTAACATATATTATTTGAAAATTAAATAAAAATAATATAGATTACAATAATTAAAAATTTTAAAATTTTGTCAGTGTCACATAAATTAGGACAAGAAAACATATATTATTTTACAAATTATGTAAAAAATATCATAAATCACAATAATTAACAACTTAAAATATTAAAAAATTATATTTAAATTTAATTTACTCTCTAAATTCTATATTAACTTTCTAAATTCTATCTATGTCATATAAATTGAGACAAAAAAATAATAAATATTGGATCGTGTGTCACGACCCGGATAGGGGGCCTAGATGTGACATGGTAAAAGAAGACCCGAAGACCCTCAATCAAGCCATAATAGCATCATTACAAATATCATCGGTTCGAAAGCGCGAAAACTAAACACATAGCAAGCAAGTTCTAGGGAATCGGGGACTTGGGACTCAAACTATGGGGACAATAACGGGAATGGGACAAGCATGCTTACACATAGCACATAATCATTCACAATACCCATCATGCAAGCCAATATCATAACAAGAGG
>JBCEWC010011639.1:0-16510 GCA_038996855.1 Solanum aculeatissimum | reverse complement strand
AAATGCTCATAGAGCCAAAACAGAGAGACTATGTGATCACAAGCCTTTAAAAACTTATCATATCATAACAAAATGTTATATCATAACCATAACCATGCATATTCCATGAATGATGTTAAAGTTCATGGGTAATGGAATTCAAACTTGATTTAACAATTTGAAAGACAATTGATCATAAACATGTAGAAATCCATTAATAAGCCAAAATGCAAGTTACCCATGCTTAATTAAATCCTGAAATTGAACATGCAAGTTGAACAATTAGGGTTTCAAAAATCACCCATAAAATCAAGTGTAAAATCATGTTTAAATAACCTAATAACTACAGCACTCAAGTCCCAACACTAATCTACAATAATATTGGAAGAACCCATAACTAATTGAAAACTTAAAAATCAAATTTAAAGGGTTAGGGTTCTTAGGATTTTCAAGGATGAAAGACGATCCTTGAATCAAGTCCCACAAACCTTAATTCAAGCAACTAGCCAACAAAATCAAACTTAATCAAGTCTTCTTCCCCAAATTCTAGAAGCGAGCTTCAATGGAGGTCAAGAGAGCCTTAGGATCTTAAGAGAGTGTATAGGAGAATTCTAATGGTTGAATGAGGGTTTAGGGAATGTTTTAGGGGTTTAGGAGACCTTAGGTGACCAAAAAAGGGCTTAAGGAAATATTAAATTACGAAAATACTATTAATAAAATGGAGCTTTTAACTGTACACAGTGCCCAAACGGAAGCTACAGTTCCGTCAACAGGCATACGGCCCATCAACCCTACCGTCCAACCTCACTTAGCCAAAATCTTTAGCGCGAACTTTCGGAGGACTTTCTATTACACTTCACGAACCACTAAACGGTCCGTTAAAGGTGTGACTGGCCGTGCAAGGCACCGTCTAACCACAATTAGCCTCAAAATTGTTAGACTTGGCTTGGCCAAGCTACTACCTCACTCCATGAGGCAGTACACGAGTCATTTGGGGTCAAACGGACCGTCCAAGGTTCCGTTGACATAGACTTGGCTTAAGGTGGTTCCAGGCTACCCCTAGCTCAGTGGAACACTTGACGAGGCACTACAGGGACCGTGCAAAGTTTCATGGCCCTTGCCAATGTCCTTGGCCACTTTTCTGAGCCTATCTCAATGGCTTCCAAATTTTAGACAGTTTCACTGTTTGGGCCATATATCCCTCATCCGAACTCCAAATTGAGTGAAACCACTTGTGTTGCAAATCTAACACAAAGAGATTCAATTGGATATATGGTAGCTCACATGGTTCATCCCACATCAAACTTTATGACTGTTTGAAGTATACTGCTGAAACTGTTCCTCTATGTCACTTACTAGCCCAATTTGCATTCGGCCACTTAAACTCAATCCGTGGCTAAGAAAACTCAACCATGGCTTGTATTACATCATATAATGCCAACCATAAGTAGATTTCGAAAAAATTTGGGTTGTTACACAATCCTCTTGACCTCCGTTGATGAAAGCCTGAAGAAATTTGGGGAAGATCATCCTTGTTGTGAAATCCTTCAATTCTCTTGGTTACTTTCAAGGTATGTGGGTTTTATTCTTGGATTCCCTTTCATCCATGAAGACCCAAGAACCCTCCTCTTTAAATTATGATTTTAAGTATTCTTTAATGTTGGGTTCTTTAAATTTTGAAGTATTTAATTGAATTGGATTGTGGGCTATAGAAATTAGGTGATTTAAAGTTGATTAAAGTTTGAATTTTATGAAGTTTCATGGAGTTGATGATGATCAAGTTATGCATGTCTCCTTTACTCTTGATTTATGCATGGGTAGTATTTAAATGATATTTTGAAGGTTGATTTAACTTAAATTTCTTATGAACAACTCTTGATTTTAATTTAAAGTATGAATTCTAGTACCAATGTTATTCTCATTGTTCCTCATGACATTTGCATGCATCATCATGGATTTTGATGAAGGTTTTTGATGTGGACAAGTCCCAAACATGTTTATGACTATTATTTTGAACAAGTATGAGTTATGACTAAGTGGTGATCATACTAAGTCTATGATATGACTCTTTGAGCAGCATGGGTGTTTACACCAATATGATATGACAAGTATGGAGCTACTCTTATGCATGAAGTATGACATGAAAGTTCATTTGGCTTTTTAGCCCATGAAGCGTGATTATGAAATGTGTTTGACTCTTGTTAAGTATGCATAAGAGTAATAAAGTGATTTTGGCCCTTAAGCCCAAGTATGCATGATTTGATGTTAAATTGTCATGTTTCTGTTTTTGAAGCACGTATATGTATACGTATTCTTGTGGGATGATGACTTAGTACCAAGAAGGATTGGAGTAGTAAGTGAACTATCCCCAAGGGTCCCACTCCTTTCTGAAACTATGTACCAACGTAGGTTGCTACCGAAATGGGAGGCCCGTAAGGTATGCTTTGATATAATATGCTATGTTTTGTAAATTCTTTTGAAATGGGAGACTCGTAAGGAAGGTGGCCATCACACCAAAATGGGAGGCCCGTAAGGTGTGGTGTAGATTACCTTTGGCAAGTAATCTTCTCCGATCCAATGGGAGGCCTCATTGGGAAAGTTCATGTTGTAGCTTACACAAGTTTGGATGTCGGTTATGGCTCCATCCCCTCTATACTATAAGCATTATAGAATTTCATGCATCATGAACACCATGGCATATTGATATATTGTTCTTTCTTATATTCTCTTCTATTTATGTGCCCTTGCCATGTAAGTTGTTATAGGTTCATGTGCATATGCATTTGCATACCCGCGTACTTAGTGTTTTATTATGCTAACCCATATTCTTGTCTATGTTTTCTAACCATGTAGGGACCGACGATGACCTCTATCTACCTTTGCATGACGTGTGATCTCTTCAAGCTGCTTGCTTGTTGTGAGCCTTCTGTCCAAGGGCAATATCTACTTTCCTCTTTCTTGTATTGTTTTACTTTCTTATTTCATGTATTGAGGGTGAGCCCCAAATTATGTTGAGGCCCCGCTCTTTTTTATGCAGAGGCCATGTTGGACATACTAAACTCTTGCACGTTGTATTATGCTTATTTTGGGATGTTATGACTATTCGGATTATGTTATGGAAATGATGTTCCAATTATGCTTATGTTTATGGACTTGTGAATGTTGGGAATGTACTTATGTGGAAAGTCCCCTAACCCGGTATGCCCCCATAGCTTGAGTCCTACTTACCCGACCATTAGAAATAATTGCTATGTGCTATGTGATTCATGCTCATCCCATTCCCGGCAACATCCCCATAGCTTGAGTCCAAAGCCCCATTTCCCTTAAAATTTTGTGCTATGTGTTTATTTTTCTGCGCTTCCAAACTAATGATGTGTGTGATGATGCTATGATGACTTGATCGAGGACCTTCAGGTTCTCCTTCGCCATGTCACATCTAAACCCCACTTCCGGGTCGTGACAATATAGGAGGACCGATTACAGTAGGTCTCATGCTTAGCTTGATTAACCCTTAATTTAGTAGCATATGAGTGAACTATAGTAAAGGGAATAGGTTCAAAAATCTAATTAATTTTATTGAAGGAATTGGAGTTGTTATGGAGATTTGTGGTAACATTTTCCATAGAAATTTGTTGTTTGGAATTGGTGCTCTGGTTAGGTTATTTTCAGAAGTTAGTAGGCAATTTGGTAAGATCATGAGGCTTGGGGTGTTGAGATTTTGGTTGTTGAGTATTGGGGTTAGTTTAATTTTTATTAGTGCTAGACTTGCCTTAGGGATTCTTGTTAAGATCACCATTATTCTTGCCCTTCCCGGTCTTTCTATTCTCAACCATATCATGCTGACCAATAGTAACCATCCCAATATTTTTGTGCTTCAAACGTTTTTCAGGTAATTGAGCATCATTTGAAATACGATTGCTAGCATTCTTCCCTTTGTTATCCAATTGCATATCAAGAGTTAATGAAGCAAAATATTTTCCAGACTTAACCAAATTAACAACATTAACATTATCAGCAAGGGAAGATATTTTCTTAGTATTTTAGAGATCAACACTTACCTACTAAGGATGTTGAATCCTTATGTTCATGTACATTCTTATTTGAGCAATCCAGGTTTTGCGTACAAGTAGCCTCCACATGGCTTTCATGAAGAACATGCTGAGGATTAGTATTTAGCTCACTTACTTTATTCATTTGATTTCTACCTACTTGAGTCCCCAAACCTTTACTTCAGGGGCTAAAATATTTTTTAGTATTAAGACCAATGGACCCACTGATAGGTAAATTTGGAATAGGATCTTTGTGAAGAGTATACTCCACATCAATTTGAGTATTGTTTTGCATTACCTCCATATCTGGATGGATTGGATGCTCCACGTGAGAAGCGATTAGATCTTTAGATTGACTATTTTGGTGTGATACTTTATTGATATCCTTCGTACACTCATTTGTTTTTAGTAGGGGTTCTTCTTCCCCAACCATTTCATTATCTATCATTTTTCCTTTCCTTGATTTCTTTGTTGAAATTGCAGTTTGTCTTTCTACATTTATTAGCAGATTTGAGGAATCTATAAAGGAGTCAGAATGTAATCTTTGTGGGTCTTGAGTATCATGTTTGTCATCTTCTTGTTGTACTAGTTTTGGTTGTCTCATTAGACCAGCTAGTGGCCCATCGCCCATGCCGTCGATAGGAAAAGGCAGTCGTTATGTAACCATTGGAGACTAAATAACTATTAGAGAGAGAAGTGTTAAGAGAGACGTTAAGCTAAAGGAATGAAAGAAACAATTGAGGGATTGTTAGAGAAGGGTTTTATTAGGTAAAGTAGGTCTCCATGAGGTGGTATGGTGTTGTTTGTGAGGAAGACAGATGGGTTGTTTTGGATGTGTATAGACTACCAACAATTGAATAAGGTTACCATAAAGAATAAGTATCCACTTCCGAGGATCAACGACTTATTTGACCATTTTTAATGGGCTAGACACTTCTCCTAGATTGATCTTCAGTCTGGTTATCATCAACTAAGGGTGAGGGAGTATGACATTCCCAAAATGGCTTTCTGGATAAGATATGGACATTTTGAATTTGTGGTGGTGTAGTTTTGTTTGACTAATGCACTGACAATATTTATGGACCTAATGAATAGGGTGTTCAAGCCATACCTTGATGATTTTGTGGTTGTTTTCATAGATGACATCTTGGTGTACTCTTAGAGTAGGGAAGAGCACATGAACCATTTGGGATTGTACTTTAAACCTTGAGGGAGAGGCAATTGTTTCCCTAGTTTTGTAAGTGTGAGTTGTAGTTGGAAGAGGTAGTGTGTCTTGGACATGTGGTGTAAGGTGAAGGAATAAATATTGATCTTAAGAAAAATGTAGGCAGTAAGGAATTGGCCTAGACCATTGACTCCTTAAAATATTATGATCTTTTTAGGTTTACCCGAGTATTATAAGAGGTTTGTTAAAGGGTTCTCCTCTATTTCATCACTATTGACAAACTTGACTCAAAAGAAAAAAAAGTTTGTGTGGATGGATGAGTGTGTGAAAAGCTTCCAAGCCTTGAAATATTGGTTAACTTTTGCTGGAATCTTGACCTTGCAGGAGGGTACCAAAGGGTTTGTGGTGTATTGTGGTGCCTCATGGTTTGGTTTGTGATGTGTGTTGATGCAACATGGAAAAGTGGTTGCCTATGCTTCAAGACAATTGAAGGTGCATGAAAAGAACTACCTAATGCATGATCTTGAGTTGGCAGTCCTGGTTTTTGCATTAAAGATTTGACATCATTCTATGGTGTTCATGTATATCGCTTCACTGATCACAAAAGCATCCAATATGTGTTCACTCAAAAAGACCTCAACCTAAGGTAACGAAGGTGGTTAGACTTCTCAAAGACTATGACATGAGTGTAAAGTACCATACTGGTGAGGCTAATATGGTGCCGACGCACTTAGTAGGGTGTCTATGGATAGTGGGTCTCACATTAAAGAGGGGAAAAAGGAGTTGGTGAAAGTAGTGCATCATGTGGATCATTTGGGGGTAAGGTTGAGTGGTTCTAATGGAGGTGGTATCCTTGTGAAAAATGACTCTGAATCCTCATTGTTAGTGGATAGCAAGTCCAAGCAAGACATAGAGCCAACATTGTTGGAATTAAAGAAGTTAGTGATGGAAAGAAAGATAGAGGTCTTCTCACACAAGGAGATGATGTCCTCCAATACCAAGGGTGACTATTTGTTCCTAATATAGATGGCATAAGGGAGATAATTTTGGGTAAGGCTCATAATTCCTAATGTTTTATTAACCCTGGATCTACCAAGATGTGTAGAGATCTCACAAAAGTGTATTGGTGGAGCAGAATGAAGAAGGACATAGCCAAGTTTGTGGTGGAGTGTCCATTTTACCAACAAGTCAAAATTGAGCATCAAAGGTTGGGTGACCTAGCCCAAAACATTAAAATCCCCACTTGGAAGTGGGAAGATCTTAACATGAACTTTGTAGTAGGGTTACCCCGTACTAAGAAACAACATGAACTATTTGAGTGATAGTTGATAGACTGACAAAGTCAACATACTTCTTACTAGTTAATACTTCATTTAGTGCACAAGATTATGCCAAGTTGTAGATCCGAGAGTTAGTGAGGTCGTATGGGGTTCTATTTTCCATTATGTCGGATCATGGTGCTCAATTCACCTTACTTTTGGAATTCATTTCAAAAGGGTCTTAGTACTAAGGTAAAGTGGAGTATCGCTTTCCATCCTCAATCTGATGGACAATCCAAGTGGATAATTCAAACACTTGAAGACATGTTGAGGGCTTGAGTGTTGGACTTTAAGGAAAATTGGGATTATCACCTACCAGGACGTGAGTTCACCTACAATATTAGCTATCACTCTAGCACAGAGATGGAACCATTTGAAGCCTTGTACGGGAGGCGATACAGATCTTTGGTGGACTGGTTTGAAGTTGGTGAAATGGCCTCGATAGGACCTAACTTCGCTATAGACGCTATGGAGAAAGTGAGACTCATAAGGGAAAAGTTGAAAATATCTCAAAATCGTCAAAAGTCATACTTCAATGTCAGAAGCAGGGACCTTGAGTTCAATATTAATGATTGGGTCTACTTGAAGGTGTCATCCATGAAGGTTGTGGTTTGATTTGGTAAGAAACAGAAGTTGAGACCTAGGTATGTAGGGCCATGTAAAATTCTTAAGCAGGTTGATAAGGTGGTTTATGAATTGGAGTTTTCATTGGAGATGAGTGTGGTTCATCCGGTGTTCTATATGTTGATATTGAGAAAGTTTGTGGGTGATCCAAATTCTATAGTACCTTTAGAGAATATGAGTGTGGAAGAACATTTGACCAATGAAGAGGTTTCAGTTGAAATTCTAGACTAACAAAGAAGAAGTAGAGAAACAAAGAAGTTGCATTTACCAAGGTTCTTTCACTCTACTCAAGCCTAAGGTACTAAGTTGTTCTTGTCGAAAGACCTCAAATTCCTTGCATTTTAGTCTCTATGTCATTCATGCACATTTACATGTTTACGAGACTACATTTGAATGATAATTAAAGCATGAGTTTGAAGTTTTCATGTAAAAGATGTTTAAATTACATTTTTGCATTAATGTTAAGTTATTATCTATTTTTTAGTCCCTTTAGAGCTTGTGTTTATCACTTCAAGGATGAATGTTCCTGGGGGGGGGGAGATATTGTTAGGCCCCACAAGTTAGGCAAAACAAAAGTACAGAAAATGTCAAAGCTGGAAAAATTTACAGGTCAATGTACAAACCTTATTTATGGCTCGTGTTTCAAACCACAGGTTGTAACCAAGGCTATGGATTGGGGAAGTCAGAATGAAAATTTGGCTAAGTATAGGGATAGTCTACGAGGGGAGTTTATAGTCTACGAAAGAAAATACATACCATAAAGGGGTGTTCATGGATTTAGGTCTTGGTTGACCAAACTTTGGGTTTTTGAATCTTGAACTACGGACAAATAGGATGATTCATAATTGTTTTTATGAGCCATAAAAAGGTCACGTAGTTTGGGGTCCTGAGTTAAAAAATTTTCTAAGTACGAAAAGTTTCTATGAGTTGGTTCTACGACCCGTCAATCATTTTATGGATTCTAAAGAAGGGCCGTGGATTGAGGATCAGAGGCTATTTCAGATGCCCAAAAATGTAACCAAGAGAAAATCCCCTCTCCACAATTTGTAAACCATTCTAGACCCATAGATGGTGGTCGTGGTTTAGGTATCTATAGTTTTATGAGGGGTATTTTTGATAATTCCCCACATCCTAAGTCCAATACAACATCCTTTGAGTCCTATTTATACCCATATCAGTCCCTAATCATAACTCACACTCTCATTCACTCCCCACTTCAATTCTATCAAATTTCATAAGGCAAAAATACTATCAAGGTAAGGAAGAAAAAAGCTAGTGTTTCCCAAGATTTTCTTCCCTAAATTTCAAGCTTCTCTTGGTTTTTCTAATCAGGTATGTGTGTTTGATTTTTGGATCCCTTTCATCCACAAAGTCCAAACAATTTCCTATTTTACCTCTTCTTCAAGTTATGAAATTTTATGGGTTTCATGAGTTATCTTTAAATGATGAAATTATGATGTATTTTTAATTACAAGAGTTATGTTAATGATATATTATGGTATGCTTATGATAAGTTGAGATTTATAAGAGGATTTTCATATTTCCCTATCTAGGATTTTCAATGATTATGATGGGTTCTTTTGAGAATGGTTGAATGATTACACTTCACTTTATTGGTGCATAATACTCTTGAATTTCATGATTTAAAGTCTACATGCATTGACCTACTAAGTTTTAAGTTGAATTCTTTATTGAATCATGATATGAATTATAAGAGCTTGCCAATTGATGTTCATGAATGTTGAATGAATATTTATAACATATTTTATGATGCCCTTTATGGTGTTTGAAGATGGTGAAAGGATTATTCTCACTGAAAAGATGGACCCTCATGTGAAAGAAAAATTCTCACTTGATGGTATCCCTAAGTTAATGAGTTAATCCTAAGTATGATGATATTATGATTTAAAGCTTATGAATGTATGACATGATTATGTTTTAAAGTATTCCATAACTTAGCACCAAATGGGGCATTAAGGTGGTGTTTGGTAAGAACCCTTAGAAGCAAACTCTTGTCTCATTAACTATGTGCCACCATAGGAGCCCTCATAGGCTCAGGCTAATGGGTACACAATAGCAAAGTTAATGTTAAGATGTGTGTGCATATGTTAATGGAGTTCTACTCGACAATTAGTCTCCCCGTGCTAACATAGGGGGTTATGTTGGATTCCATGTAGTAGCAATTGCATGGTATTAAATGTAGGTTATGATCTCCTCCTACATAGATATGTATATGATGTTTGATGATGACTCTGTTACATCAAAGTATATTTTAATTGATACATTGATCATTTATCACATTGAACTTTATTCCTTGCTATGATTATGCTTATTTTCTATCATGTTACTATGATTCTCTTATTTCATTTGCACCCCACATAGTACATTCAAAGTACGAATGCATATTTTTCCTACATGATATCATTATGCAGGGGCAAGCTTCCTCCTTCTCCGGCACGTGGCTAGACTCTTGGATGTTGAAGACTAGTGATTTTGTTAGTTTTCTAGTTTGGGAACTACACCTATTTCTCTCATGCTTGATGTATTAAGTTTTTTACTTTCTTTAGTTGTATTCTCTTTTGCTACATTTTACTCGAGGGTGAGCTTTGAACATGTCTTAGCCCTCACCAACTCTTTATTAGATGGTTTTTTTTTGACAAAATGTATGAAGTTTTATGTTAGTTTCCTTTATGAAATTTTATGTTGAATGTTCCTTAGTTCCATTTCCCCATTAAATTTTGCTTTATTTATGGTTTAATACTCATGAATGCTTAATGAACACTAAGAGGCTTGGGTGAGGTGCCTCCAAATTCCTCTTTCATCGTGTTACGACTAGACCATAGGCTTGGGTCGTGACATATGAGATGCAGACTAAGTTAAAAGCATGATGAGTAATTCATTTAAATATGAGGTTAACAAGGTTAATGTAATTTAACAATTATGACAAAACCTTGAAATATCATAAATAGACAGAATACATACTCATTGTGTGGGGTATGAATATAACATAGAACAAGACCATATGAGCTATAACATGGAATCCTAATGTTAACCCTCCACCAGAGAAAGGGAAGACTACTTGTGAAGGTAGACTCCTTAAGAACATCATAATCATCATAAGTTATATGTGGATCCACTAGCTACGCATAAAAAGACACATATGGGGGCATGTAATGTTTTACCAAAAGTTTCTACGAGGACTTCCTTTGGTCGCTCTTTTGATCTTTTGAACTGAGCCTCACTTCAAAGTCCTCTCAGTTTTAAGTCAACTCCTAATGGAATAGTAATTATAAATTAATAAGCCAATCATAGGAAAAGGCAATGTCTAATTACCAATACAAATTCATTAACTCATCATTTTAAAATAGTTTATTAAATCTTTGATTCAATCAATGTGAGATTTTTCTTTTAACATTTTGAATCCATGAGTAGGTGAGTAAAACATTAAACTTTAATTGTATCAAAGTGAGGATTATACTTATCATACCTTGAATAAGTGAATAACTTACCATCATTCATTCTTTCTTGAGAGACTTCATTAATCATAATTTATCTTCTTCATAAATTTTGCATGAAGTCTTTGTTAATTCATGATCATAGTTCATATTGGAAACTAGGGTGATTTACATGGGTTCATAAGTAGTCAACTTGAAATCAAGTGATTTTTGATGAAATCATGCCTAATCATACAGAACAATATCAATTAGAATCACAATTGAAAGAACTCATAATGAATTTTATGAACCCTATATGACATGGTGAAGAACTTATAGGAAAAACCTTGAATTCATGGAATTAATGTAAATTCAAGCATAATTTAATTCATAATCATGAAATAAAATATGATTTATAAGATGCATTTCTAGATCATCAAAACCCTTAATTCTTACTTTGATATCCATAGAAACAATGAGAAATTCTTTGAGCTTCATGGATTAAAGGAGTACATGAATGAATATCCACATACTTAAGGTAGAACCCTTGATTAGAATCTGAAATTGAGAGCTTAAATTGAAGAACCTTAGGATCAGACCTTGATCTTTCCTTCGGAGAAGAATCTAGAGAGAGAATTTTATTATTTTATAAAAATAATGTAATGACCCTCTAGGTCATTTTTATATTACCACCTTTTTTTAATTGGTTAGAGCTTTCCCATAGTGGCCCCAAGTCAGTTATGACTTACTAGCATTAGCAGTTCAATCGCCTAGTCGTTCATTTAGATTTTGTGCAGTTTTTCATACTTTAAGACCTTTATATCTTGAAAAGTTGACTTTGGTAAACAAAAATGCAAGTAAATGATCTTGAAACACTTTTCATTGGTTAGAGCTTTCCCATAGTGTCCCCAAATTAGTTATGACTTACTGGCATTGGCAGTTCAATCGCCTAGTTGTTCATTTGGATTTTGTGTAGTTTTTCATACTTTGGGGCATTCACAACTTGAAAAGTTGACTTTGATAAAAAAGATGTAAGTAACTATTCTCGAAATAGAATTTTAACAACTCCATTAGCTTTAGAATGAACACTTTAGGCTAAAATCATGGTTGGTTCAAGTTTTGAGGCTTTAGATATGAGTTTAATCATTTAACATTTTAGTCTTTGAAATTTGTCCAAAATTTGGCTTCGGTCAACATTCTTGATAATTATGCTCAAATGAATATTCTAATAGTACAATTACCTCTAGAATACTGAGTTTGATCTTGAATGACCTTTCATTCGATTCTCGAGGCTTCCGAACTTATTTTTGAGCCATTGATGTATTTTGCTAAAACTGACCTTTATGACTGGGACCCATTTTTTGTTGAAATGGCCTTGTGTGAAAATTTTGACTATGCCTTTGAGTTTGGAAATCAATTGGTGGGGGTGCATAATTCATTTGTATGTATGGGATTTCAAACGAATCCCAAACACCTAGTGGAGAATTAGAAGTTACAAAAATTAGCAATTTCAGCAAACGCTAGTGCAGGCCTATATCACTCTCTCGGGTAAGGGTCCTGTTTATGGTAGTTAGTGAACTAGACCTCTGTGTTTATAACTCCCTTTTCGTATCCACAGATTGTTATCTGGCTAGCCTATATGTTCATGGAGTATTTTTCTATCTGGTCCTTTAGTTAAAAGGACAGATGCAATCAACTTCATTCTAAAAGTTCCAAAGGCATTTTCTTGCTTGATATAAGTCCAAATTTGATGATTCAAAACTCTAAATTATTATGGGATTTTTCTTGGAGAACGTAGTGGTATGGTTAGAAATGTTAAAAGAGGTTTCGTTTGAGGTATATTTTGGTATTTAACTGTTGCCATCCTTGTTGTTATTTCTTAAATTTGGGCAATTCTTGCACAACTAAATTGATCTAATTCTGAGCCCCGAATTGTGTTCCATTTTGGGACATAAGTTTAGGGAACTATTTAGGACCTTTTTAAAGATTTAATTTTAGGTGCTAGTCCCACAATCCAATTTTGGACTTTAAAATTGGCCCATTTCTATTTTTTTGTAATTTTAGTGTCAAGACAACCATAATGATGTTGTGATTTGCTATGCCATTCGAAAGGAAAAAGTTTTGGTGGAGTAACTTGTAGTGCGCGCCATCTCTGGTAGGTACAACTTTCCTTTGATATGTAAATGTATGTGAATTTGCATGAATTTGGGGTGGGGAACTAGTTATAATGTTATGTTTGATAAAATTCATTTTTAGGCTATTTTTAGTTTGACGGGTATTTGAATTGCTATATTTGATCATCCTTGCCCCTTTGGTAGTTTTGTATTGGATTATGTACTATATTGGAATATGTTTGGCCTTAGCTAGCTTAGGCTAGTGATGCCATAGACTGACAATACTTCAAAGCTGATAGACATTATTATTTCCTCTCCAACATAGTATCAATGTGGTAGTTTCTTGTAGACCATTGTACCAAACTTGACTATGACAAACATGATCCTTATCTAGGTAGTAAGTTAGCATTGGGGCCTTATTATCTAGAATTCCTGTTTTATCCTATTGCAGCACTTCTAGTCACATCTCGAGGCTTATTCAACTTCAGACATGATTTTAGTTTGGTTATTAGACTGCAGTGAGTTACTTAGAGGATACAAAAGGTGGTTATGAACAATTGTAATAGCTTTGGATACAAAAATTTTGAGCAACTTAACTTGGGTCCATTATCGTTGAAATGACACTATCGAGAGGTTGTACTCGTAGTTTGGGGTCCGAGTATCGTACTTTTTGCTACTGATTATTTACCACCAATAATAACAACATACCTAGTAAAAAACTCACATGTGGGGTCTGGGGAGGATAAAATGTATATAGACCTTACCACTACCTCATAGAGTTAGAGAGGCTGTTTTGGAAAGACCCTCATCTCAAAAATATCATCCTAAAAAATACTCCTATTGATTATTCATCCTCCTATAATATAATCGATATGCAGAGTTTGACCCCTTTGATATCATCACTACAATTATGAGAAGGAAAATACACTATTTGAGGTTCGAGTTCTACGCTAAACCTTATAACATCAGGTCTTGTTGACATATCTACTATAGCGAGACTGGTTTGAGATCTGAGCTCTATTCCCCTTCGAGCTCAAAATATTGAGACTTCTAAAATACCTTGGTCTTACCTGATTCCTTTATTCTTAGTTTAGCTTTTCTAAGTACCTGTCGCGCTTTTGGGGGTCTATTTAGGTTTTCATTTTAACTTACGCATGAGTATACCTTCTACACTTATGGGGGCTTAATTGGGTTTATTTACTTTATGTCATGTTTGTTCTTTTACACTCACGTGCATACCTTTACTATTTTCTGTTCTTGACCTTTGCCAATGTTTTATTCTAATATTTCTTATTGCATTTAATTTTCTTACTCAATTGACCTATGATGCCTATTGGGTACCTATTTTCTTGGTACTCACACTAGACTCTGAATCCATTTTTGTGATGCAGGATTGAGCACCAGTTACCACCGTTATCATTCGAGCTAGTAGCAACAAACATTTAGAGGTGAGAGTGAGCATATAACATCCTGATTGTTGTCATCTCCTTCTATATATATATATATATTTAGTGGATCATCTCTTGTATTTGAGAATGGTCCTTCATAAACATGTTTTTATTTTAGTCTATATTTGAGACTTGTACTCTATTAGTAGATCTATACTTGTGAATTCTGGATTCTAGGAGGGATTTCATTTTATGTATGTATATGTTGTCTTCTTCTGTATTGTTTCTATAGTATTATTATTCTGCTGTTTAGTTTCTTCCTATTTACTCATTACTAGCCATTCTAGGTTTTGGGTTGGATTACCTACTGACAGGACATATCAAGTACCGTCATGGATCGAGAAATCAAGTAATGCTCACAAGTATAAAACCACACCTAGTAGAGTCTTGCAAATCAATGGGAGACATTATGTCTTATCTTTGGGAGGCTACAAGGTGTCATTAGGAATATTCATTAATTCATACATATTTCATCCTAGGATGAGTTTTATTGGTTTCCTAAAATCTTACCTATTTTATTCTTTTGTAGGATGACTTATACAAGCAAACTTGCAGCTAGTGATGGCCCACCTAGGTTGGAAAATAGGGCCCATGCTACGGGTAGAGGTTGATTATGAGGTTGTACCAGGGATGCAACACTAGTCCATCTCAGAGATAGGACTTTGGAGCCAAAGACAGAGCACTAGGATGCTCCTTTTCCTCTCTAGCTAATAAAACCGCCAACTACGACTACCTTGACACCAACTTTACAACTGGTTATCACTCAATTACTAACAATGTTAGGGGGTATACAATAGGCCCCAACCCCAACTCTAGTTATGCCAACACTATAAGTTCAACTTGAAACTCTAGTTCTATGGGATCAACTATGCCCAGTGCTTTTCGCAGCGCAGCCAAATATTACAGGTAGTGTTATGCCATTCCAAGAGTAGACAATGCTCAGGTTTTTCCTTAGATTGGCACCATTGAGGTTTGTTGGGGCAATAAAATAGGATGCCCATGAGTTTTTAACTTCCTGCAGAGAGCAGTCATATTCTTTGAGTCTTGTGGAGTCGACTTCACATCTTATTAGCTTGGTGGTCCTACAAGGTAGTGATGGAGATCTTATATGGAGACTAGGCTAGCTAGGATACCTATAGTGTCTTAGATGGATTTTTCATAAGTCTTCTTAGCTAGATTTATCCCTAGGCTCTGTGATTAGTTCTCAAGGCTAGAGCAGGGCACTATAATAGTGTTCAAGTACGAGGCTAGATTTCATGAGCTCTCCAAACATACTACAATGATTTTTCCTACAGAGGATGAGAGGATTTGGTGTTTTGTTTGTGGTTTGAGGACCTTGTTGTGGATAGAGACCTATGCCTTGGTTATAGTGATCCATTCCTTTTTGCAAATAGTTGATCATACTTCAATATTGAGTAGCTCCATCATGAGGCTCAAGGGGGTAACAACAAAAGGGTGCAACATAAGGGTATCTATAATAGGCCTATTATAAATCTCGAGATTAGTATGATAGACCATAATAACGGGGTTATAAATGATAGTTCAACCTGTAAATACATGCCTCACTTCAAATATCAAAGGGTGATTAACATCAACAGGGTGCCTCAAGTTAGAGTGGCCCTTCTTATATTATTGGCTAGAGGGCGAGAGAAGTAACATTGGTTGCCTTAGGTTAGGATGGTTTATTTCATTTAGCAGGGCAGAGTTCTAAGGCTTCAAATTTAGGTATGCAGGTTGTTATGGTTACTATTTTATGAGTTGATCTTCCTAAGGATACTATGATTTTGGGGAGTTAGACCATTAGTCCAGAGATCATCTCAAACAGGGAGTGAGACCTTTCACTTCTCAAACAGTCTAATAAACTTTGGGGGGACCACGGCTAAGACCATAAGGGTAATCAACAAGGTGCTTGAGGTAGATCCAGGGGAGGTGGGTTAGGTGGTAGAGGGGATGCTTGAGAGAGAGAGACTAACAAGGCCATTTTTATGCTTTCCCAGTGAAGGTAGTGGTTAATGCAATGATGATATCACTACAGGTATAATTCATTTATGTTAGTAGTCAACTTCAACTATTTTTTGCCAGAACCGGCACCGAACCGGTACCGGTAATACCGGCAGACTCAAAGAGTCCCTGCCCGGTCCGGTATAATTCGGAGCCGGACCGGACCGGTATAATTCGGAGCCGGACCGGTTTTCCGGAATTCAACAGGATTTTAAAAAAAAACCATTTGGGTTAAACCCGTGATTTGGGTTTTTATTTGGACTAAACCCACGATTTGGGTTTTCATTTGGGTTAAAAACTCGCGTTTTGGGTTTAAAAATTCAAACTTAAAATGTTGAATTTTTTTATTTAAAGTTTGATAAAACTTGAACTAAATA
>JBCEWC010011638.1:0-16511 GCA_038996855.1 Solanum aculeatissimum | reverse complement strand
AGTCTCCAGTCATGGGGTTGGTATGTATATATGTGGTGTGTGACTGTACCTCTGTTGTTGCAGCCTTGTCGGCTAGCGACTACTTTATCATTTTGGCTTACCTATCTCGATGTGCTTGGGTTACTGTTAAGCAGGTTAGGACCTAAATGGCCTGGGCTTTGTTTTTAGATGTTATGCTGCCCGAATTATTTTTTGTTCTTTTTTTTAGCCCCTAGGTGAGTCAGTTAGGAAGTTCAGTGGCTTACTCGACCAATAATGGTATCGAGTGCCAGTTGCACCTCCTCGTTGTTTTTGGCGTGTGACAGGTTTCAAGTTCCTTGGTGTCACCCTTTCATTGCTCACCCTGTCTTTGGAGTTTTCATTCCTAATCTTTGCATCCTTTCTTTCTACCATCTCCTTATGATCTACATCATCATCTATTGATATTTGTGGATCGATCGTCTACTTACCACCTCATATTATCGCTGCCATGCACTACCCATCATTCTTTAGATTTTGTACTGTGTTGCTTGGCAATGTACCTTTTTGATGCTGATTCAACTATGTAGACATCTGACCTAATTATTGTTCCAACTACTTAATAGCTATAAAGTGCGACTCAATCTTCTAATTAATACCTGAAATGTAAGCTTTCACCCCTTTCAAGGTCTTATCCTGTGGGTTAGCCTTCTTTAACAACTTGCTAAACATCTCCTTAATGTGCAAACTCCTAACTCCAGAATTACGTTTGTCTGGTGGCATATACAGACCATTTCTATACCCATATCTGCAACCCCAATCACCATTTCTATCTTGTCCCCTATTTCTATCGTAGTTACCGCCTTAGTTGTTGTCCCTGTATGCATTATGCCCTTATAGTTTTGACCTTGATTCTCTTGACCTTGGCCCCAATAGTCTTGATTGGACCATTGGGCATTGGTCCGAAAACTCCCTATCTGATGAGTCACAAAGCAAGTCTCCTCCTCATAATATGGCTCCTTATACATGGGTGCACGTGGTGGCTAGTGACTAACTGCATTCACTCTCTCCTGAGTTTACTTCATTAGAAACTCCACATTAGTGCTAATCCGAGCCAACTCTTGCATCATATCTTCATTGATCTTAGCTTGCTCTGGATTGGTACTAACCGAGAAAGAGCTCTTAGTTGTCAATTTATCCCTTGACCCCCATGCACGGTTAGTCTTCTCTACTTTCTCCAGTCATTCAACTACCACCAAAAAGATCAATCCAAGAATGAGCCTCCCATTATGGTGTCAGCCACTGCTTTGCAATTATCATCCAATACCCAATAGAAGACCTCCACTAAGGAATCATCAACAATCTTGTGGTCTGGAACACTCCTCAAGCACTTCGTGAGTCGCTCCCATGTAGTACTAATTGAATCACCAGGGAGTTTCTCAAAGTTATTTATTTGATCTTTCAGCTTCAACTTATTTGACTTAAGAAAATACCTCTCCAAAAAGGCTTTCTACTTTTTTGCCCATGTAGTGATGGAATCCTGTGGAAGTTCGAATAACCATACTGTCTCTTCACCTGTGAGATATAATGGGAAGATACAAAGCTCAATGATATCCTTGGACAGATTCTGATTTCCCATTATGCTTTTTCAAATGAAAACAATATTGTGTAGATAGTTAAGTAGATCCTCTGATGGTAAGCCCATGAACAACCCTCTATTCCACAACATCTGTAGTAACATACTCGATATGACAAACTTAGTATACTATGGTAAAGGAGGTAAGAAAATAGCTCCGGTGACATCCACTTCCATTGGGTCAAGTCTATATTGATTCCACACATTAGCAGCTGCTTATAGATCCTGTGATGCTGGATTCACATTCTCAAGTGGTGGTGGGTCTTGGTCATTCCATTTGACTGCAATATTTGCAACATTATTTGTGTTATCCTGGGCCATTCTTTATAGTGTTCTCTAGATCTCTGGATCAAGTGGAGTCAAGGGATTGCCTCGACTATAAGTACTGGGCATGTACTACACCAGTATGCTGAAAGAAAAAAAAATAAGTAAAATACAAAAAATAAGGATTAACTCACAAATCACCCTAATTAAACAAATCTAAAATCCATATTCCCCAGCAACAATGCCAGAAATTTATCACACCTAAACTACACCTTCTAATTAAGGTATAAACGGTTGTTGTTCAAATATAGAACCTAACAATAGTTAGGATTGATCCCACAAGGAATAAGGTCTAGACATGGAGTAATTAAAGCAATTAGGATGGATTAATCTACTTATTTCTCGGGGGGGGGGGGGGGGGTTGATAAAATACAATACTTAAACCTAAACTAAAACTAAACAGTCAAGTACAAGTGTTGTGAAATTAGTGAGAGAAGTAACTAGGGTATTGTATTTCAGCACATGACTTGTACTACGAAAATTTCAGCACATGACTTGATCCATCTATGGGTGTCGCATTACTAACCCTTACCTTGTCCCAGTAAACCATCCCTTGATTTGTTCAAGTTGATTAGACGAGTGTAATAACGTCGAATCCTGTGATTTTATCCCTTTTCCCATTCATTATCCCCTTGATCCAGTAAGTAAGAATTAGGTGAGTTCTAACGTTTGTAATGTTTAAACAACATTTATAGAGAAGAGATAAATAATATATACATTTACACTTTTCAAGGATTACAAATTATCTATTTTTTACTTTGTTAGTTCTTCATGGTTCTCATAAACCTAGGTGTGGATCTAGCCAACCATGCTCATTGTAGATGAGAGAATCATGTTATAAATTTTCATAATTAAACACTTATAATGAATAATTGAAGAACACAAAATCCGAAATCTTCATGAAAATCACAGTGGAATAAACCATGACCCATAGAAGGTCTCGTAAAACATCAAAAGTCTCTAATCTACACTACTTATCCCAAAAACTTCTTGACTCTTGTAATCCTACAAAATCATTAAAAATCACATCAAACCTACTAACATCGCTTCGAGAACACACAAAATTCTAAGTTTAAAGCATCAAAAGTGTTGTATTTTAGCGACACATTAATCATATCTCCAAAAAGAGCTCCATAACTAAGGAACACACTCGAGCAACAAACACCTCCACTACAATAAGATGATGGAGTGTCTCACCCGGAGTTTAAAGCTGCATTCACTATGCTAGCCTAAGCTTTGGCTAATAAAGCCAATAGGAAGATTGACATACCTCCCCAAGTTCCTACTCTAGATACACGGGTTAGAAACTTTATGAGGATAAGCCCTTTGGAGTTCCACGGTTCTAAACCGGAGGAGGATCTCGTTGACTTTGTTGATAAGGCTTACCTGATTGTTGCCATCATAGAAGTTCTCTCGGAGAAGAAGGACGAGTTGGTGGCCTACCAACTAAAGGGATTAGCTAAGATATTGTATGAATAATGAGTGGCGGAGAGGGGCCAAAGAGTGGGTCCAATTGAGTGGGAAGAGTTTAAGGGTGCTTTCTTGGACTCGTTCTTTCTGATAGAGTTGAGGGAGGCCAAGGTATAAGAGTTCATCTACCTCAAGTAAGGGCATATGATCATGAGAGAGTATGCCCTCAAGTTGACCAAACTCTCCAAATATACCCTTTTTATTGTAGTGGATCCAACAACCTGCATGAGCAAATTCATTTTTGGTATATCATACTTGGTGTCAAAGGAGTGCAAGAAGGTCATGCTAGTGAAGGAGATGGGCATCTCCCAGTTGGTGACCTACACTAAGAAAATTGAGGAGGAAAAGTTGAGAAAGAGCTAGGGAGTCCAAAAGGACTTGGGTTGATGGAGAGGGATGTTCCCACAAAAAGAGTCAAGGTCCCAGTTCCAAAGTGGCTAAAAGTAAGGTGGACAAGGGTCTACCAACACTCTTTCTCCTTGATCCACTAAAGACAAGGGGTAGCTTCAAATCCTCAAACCCTAAATTTCCCCAAGTGTGGAGGGCTCCATAATGGAGAGTTCTTAGCTAGTTCGAATGCATGCTTTAAGTGTGGAAAGCCCAAGCACCATGCAAAGGATTGTAGGAGTGGAGGTGCAAGCCCCCAAGGCCAAGGAGGGCAAGTTCAAGGTGCCCTAAGGACCAACCATTTCTATACTTTTCATGGTCGACAAGAAGTTGAACAGACCTCAAATTTTGTCACTAGTATGTTGAAAGTTTACAATTTTGAGGCATATACATTTTTAGACCCTAGGGCTAATTTGTTATTTGTAACTACTTTTCTTGAAAATAAATTCCATGCATGTCCTGAAGTCCTTCATGATAGGTATGAAGTATATACCCCCATAGGAGAGTCCATTGTTGCACGAAGAGTCTATAGAGAATGCCCTATTTCTATATTGCATAAAGTTATCCCTTGTGCCTTTGTAGAGCTCTCCATGATTGATTTTGATATTATACTTGGGATGGATTGGTTGCATGTTTCCTATGACTCCATCGATTTTAGGACTCATAGAGTCAAGTTCTAATTCCCAAATGAGTCTATTCTCTAGTAGGAAGGTAGAAGTTCTTCATGTAGAGGTTGGCTCGTTTCCTTCCTAAAATCCTGAAAAATGATCTCAAAGGGATGCATATATCATTTAGTAAGGGTCAAAGATGTCACTTCTAAAGTTCTTTCTCTTGAAGTGGTTCCCATTGTTAATGAGTTTCCCGACATCTTTCCAGATGAGTTATCAGATGTTTCTCCCAAAAGGGAAATATATTTCGGCATAGATCTCCTACCCGACACACAACCTATCTCAATTCCTCCTTATAGAATGGCTCCTGTGGAGTTGAACGAATTAAAGGAGCAATTAAAGGATGGAGATGGATTTTATTAGACCTAGTAAGTTTTCTTGAGGTATTCTAGTCTTGTTTGTGAGGTAAAAATATGGATCACTCTGCATGTGCATAGACAATTGGCAACTCAACAAGGTCACTATTAAGAGAAAATATCTACTCCCAAGAATAGATGACTTGTTTGACCTATTACAAGAGGCTACACATTTCTCTAAGGTTGATTTAAGGTCCGGATATCACCAACTAAGGGTGAGAGAGAGTGATATTCCTAAGATGGCTTTCCAGACTAGGCATGATCACTTGAATTTGAAGTGATGTCTTTTGGTCTCACTTATTTACAACTATATTCATGGACCTTATGAATATGGTATTCAAGCCCTACCTTGACATGTTTGTAGTAGTGTTCATTGATGATATCCTAATCTACTCCTGAAGTGAGAAAGAGCATATGGAGCACTTGAGGGTGGTGTTGCAAACCTTGAGGGAGCAAAAACTTTTTGCAAAATTTAATAAGTGTAAATTTTGACTAAGTGAGGTTTCCTTTCTCGGGCATGTGGTATCAAGTGATGGTATTAAGGTTGATCCTAAAAAGACAAAAATGGTGAGGAATTGGCCAAGGCCATTGACTCCTACGAACATTGGGAGTTACTTTGGACTAGCCAGGTACTATAGAAGGTTTATGGAAGGTTTCTCCTCCATTTCTTCTCTATTGACCAAGTTGACCCAAAAGAAAGCAAAGTTCGTATGGATGACTAAGTGTGAGAAGAGTTTGCAAACCTTAAAGGATCAACTAACTTCGACTCTAATCTTGACATTATTGGAGGGAAATGATTGGTTGTTGTCTATTCTGATGCTTCAAGGATTGGGTTGGGATGTGTATGGATGCAATATGGTAAGGTTATTGCCTATGCCTCAAGGCAATTGTAGGTATATGAGAGGAACTACTTGACTCATGATCTTGAGCTTGTAGCCGTAGTATTATCTTTTAAAATTTGGTGCTACTATTTGTATGGGGTTCATGTAGATTCCTTCACCTATCACAAGAGCCTTCAACATGTGTTTACCCAAAAGGATCTCAACTTGAGGCAACAAAGGTAGCTAGAACTTCTCAAGGATTATTAAATGAGTGTGAAGTATCACCTGATAAAGGCCAATGTGGTAGCCGACACCCTTTGTAGAGTCTTCATGAGTAAAGTGTCTCATATAGAAGATGATAGAAAAAGGGAGTTAGCTAAGGAAGTCCATAGGTTGGCCAGGTTGGGAGTAAAGTTGAATGAATCCAGAAGTGGTGGTGTGATTGTGCTACATGGGTCCGAATCTTCTTTGATTGAGGATGTTAAGTCTAAGAAACATCTTGATCCCTGCCTTAGTTGAATTAAAAACTTTAGTGAAGGAAGGAAAGATAGAAGTTTTCTCACAAGGGGGAGATGGTGTACTACGATATCAAGGGAGATTGTGTATGCCAAATGATAGTGAGTTGAAGAAGCTGATATTGCAAGAAGCTTACAACTCTTCCTATTCTATTCATCCCACTTCTACAAAGATGTATAAAGATTTGAGGGAGATCTATTGGTGGAATAGAATAAAGAGGGACATTGCCAAATTTATATTCGAGTGTGCCAACAAGTCTAAGTTGAATATTAAAGGCTGGGTAGCCTAGCCCAAGATATTGATATTCCTACTTAGAAGTGGGAAGAAGTCAAGAATCACTTTGATTCTATATGGGTGATAGTGGATTGAATGACAAAGCCGACTCACTTCTTACCAGTTAGAATAACGTTTAGTGCTGAAGACTATGCTCACTTGCATACCTATGAATTGGTAAGGGTGCATGTGATTCCATTATCCATCCTTTCGGATCGTGGTGTCCAATTTACCTCCCATTTTTGGAAATCTTTCCAAAAGGGTCTTGGTACTAAAGTGAAATTGAGTACCGCCTTTCATCCCCAAATTGATAGGCAAGACAGGAGGACCATTCGAACATTGGAAGATATGCTAAGAGCTTATTTTTTAGTGTTCAAGGGAAATTGGGATGAGCATTTGCCTCTCATCGAATTTTCCTACAATAATAGTTTTCATGCAAGCATTGAGATGGCCCCTTTTACGCATTGTATGGTAGACAGTGTAGATCACCTATTGGGTGGTTTGAGGTTGGTGAGATAATATTGCTAGTATCAAACTTTCTCATGAATGCTATGGATTAAATGAGGCTTATAAGGGAAAAGCTTCAAATAGCTCAAAGTCGGCAAAAGTCCTACTTTGATGTAAGAAGGAGGGATCTTGAGTTCCAAATTGGTGATTGAGTCTATTTGAAAGTGTCTCCTATAAAATGCCCTATCTTAAACTATTATCGGTCTTTCAATCTCATTAAGGGCTATTTAAATTAGGGTTTCAAATATATAATCTCATGATAAGTATGCAAGTTTATGAAAATTATGAATGATTAAGGGCTATCAAGTATGTTATGAATCTACGAAAATTCTATAAAAAATATGCAAGATTATGAGGCCCTTTTTGATACTATGGCTTTAATAAGCTACTCCTATTATGATCTTATGATTTAAAAGTTATGGATGTTATGATCATACCTATCTTATGTATTCTGTAGGACTAGACTTAACACTGAATGAGTCTTGTATCCCCAAAGGTCCTTCTATAAAGCCTCTTGATTCATACCTATGTGCCACCATAGGTTGTAATAATTTCCCTAAATAGGCTTATACCTACCGAAAAGTCCATGTCATAAGGTAAGGATATTTTTGTAACACCTACCAAAAAGGCTATGCCGTAAGGTAAGACCATCATGTATACCTACCAAAAAGGCCATGCCATAAGGTAAGGGTATCATGTAACACCTGCCGAAAAGTCTATGCCGTAAGGTGAGGGTATGGTTTACCTTGGAAAGTAGACCACTCTTTTTTTGGTGTGGAGAAAATATTGGGATTCCATGTAGTAGCTTGCATGGTCTTAATGTCAGTTAAGGTCTCTTCCCACATATGTATGCTATGTTTATAAAGTTAAGATTTTACCTCTTATGCATGTTTAATTAAGGAATTGATCATTCACGTCATATTGATCTTATTGCCTTTGTATATGATTATGCATCTCATCTACTTTGGCTTATGATCTCTTATTGCGTTGCATCTCGCATACTTAGTACATTCAAAGTACTAACACATACTTTTGCCTACATGATCTAACTATGTAGGGAATAAAGCTCTTCCCCATCCACCTCCTCATGACTAGTTCAACGTTTGAAGATCTTTGCTTGTGGTGAGTCCTCCATTTCGAGGGATACATCCAATTTCTATGTACCTAGTCCTCCATTTCGAGGGATACATCCAATTTCTATGTACCTATTTTAAGACATTACTACTTTTGTAAATTAATTTTGAGGGTGAGCCCGGAACATGACTTGGCCCCATTCCACTTATGACTAGAGGTATTATTGGATAATATGTTATGTATGACTCATACAACCCTTATGTATCTATGGAGACTTTACCTTAGTCCCTATCCCTTGTAGGATGTTTCTTTGATTATATTAGCAAGTGGTGAATTCCTAAGTCCCTATTACCTATAAAATATGCCCCATGCCTCTTTCCCTTAGATTTACTTATTATGGTTGTATGATGGAAGTTCCATGATTCCTTATCCCATAAAGTGTGTCCTAAGTCCCAAATCCCCTTAGTACTATTTGTTGATGATTGATCCACATTCTTAATGAAGTATGTGCTTACGTATACTATAAGGCTTGTTTGGGGGTACCTTTCAGTTCTCTATTTTCCATATCACACTTAGACTCTAGGCTTTGGTCATGACATATTAGGCCTATGCATTGATTTTAGATTTCAAACTTGTATACTTGCATGTCATGTGTTACTCCTGCACTTTGATCTATACTAAGGATTGCTTTGGCTTATGATGTTCTATTCTTGTTTACATTGTATGCCTAATGTATGCTAGGAGGCTTGGGTGAGGTACCTTCGCGTTTCTTATTCACCGTGTTACGACTAGGACCAAAGCTTAGGTCATGACAAACTTGGTATCAAAGCCCAAAGATTTAAAATGGTCCTCAGAGTCCAACATGCTTTGTCAAGTAGAGTCTTATTCATAGGTGTGAAGCATACCACATCTATGAATAGGAGGCTGTAAGACATTTTAGAAAATGTTTCACTTTTTCATGTTTCATGTCATGCTATAGAATGTGTCCTAAGGCTTCCTAACTCTAAGAAATATTCTTCGTTGCCTTTACAAATGATGCCTCCAAGAAGAGCACCTCAACCAAGAGGCCCCCCTGTTAATGAGGAACAAGCTCCCTAGGAGACTTTAGGAGAGCCAATCACTCATGTTGAATTCTGAACCACAGTTGCTATGTTAGCCCAGGCTATGACTAACCATGCTAAAAAGGTTGTGGCTTCTCCTCCTCATGTGCCTAACCCATCTGCTAGAGTGAGAGATTTTACGCAAATGAACTCTCTAGAATTCATGGATCTAAGGTTGACGAAGATGCCCAAGAGTTTGTCGATGAGGTGTACAAGTTATTGGCTATTATGGAAGTTTCTTCAGAAGAGAAGGCTGAATTGGCTACTTATCAACTAAAAGGGGCGGCCCAAGTGTGGTTTACCCAACGGGTGTTTGAAAGAGTGGATGAGAGTCGGATTGGTTAGAAGGAGTTCAAATTTGCATTTTGGACCACTTTTTCCCGCTTGAGCTTAAGGAGGCAAAGTTGACTGAATTCATCAATCTCAAACAAGGGGTTATACATGTGAGGGATTATGCCCTCAAGTTCACCAAGCTTTCTAAGTATGCTGTAACATTGGTTGCCAATCCTTGTACTAGGATGCACAAGTTCATTTAAGGGATTTCAGATTTGGTGGTCAATGAATGTCGTACCACTATGCTTGTGAAATAAATGAACATCTCTCAGCTCATGACTTATGCCAAGAAAATTGAGAAGAAAAGCTTAAGGAGAGAAAGGTGAGAGAGCCTAAGAGGGACTGATTTAAAGGTAGGTTCTCCAATGCAGGGAGTGGTACTGGTGGAAATGACCATCCTCAACAAGGCCAAGACTCAAATAAGACTCCAAATTAAAGGGTTGCTAATGATAGGATGACTAATCCTAGGTATATGTGTGTGTGAAAAATCATGTAGGTAGTTGTTTGAATGGTTAAGGTCCTTGTTTCGGGTGTGGCAAGATGGGTGATGGAATGTACGCGTCCACTGAGTGTATGGGGACCAAGTCCCTAGTCTGAACAACAGTAAAAAATAGTGAAAATAGTAAAACAACAAAGTAAAATGGCACAACTTGTTTTACATGGAAACTCCCTTGCTCAAGGGAGGAGAAAACCACGACCTATACTCATAATATTTCAACCCAACTCCATTAACCTTAAAAGAGCAAAATTTTTGATTATAAACTATTGCAATCAAGGAATTTAACTCTAAATCCCTCCCCCCTCTCTGTGATAACTCTACCATAGGTTTGAGCAAACTAAGTTGCTACTCTGCTACCCACTAAATCGACTAACTCTAGCCAACTTAGACTTCAACACTCACCATAGCTAACTCCAGCTATGAACTCAACAATGAAGAGAAAAAGCTTGCTTAATGGCGGATCCCTTTATAGAATAGGAATCGATACAAGCACTCATTAAGCATAATGAAGTACATAAAATCAAGAATAACTTCAATCTTCCGAGTGTACTACTCGAAAGCCTTACCAGGAACACTCACTCAATATGTGTAGAAACCTTCGATATTTCTTCTCTAGAAAGGTTATATATATATATATATATATACCCAACATCAACAATATTTAAAGAAAGTTTGTTTGCTAGATAATTTCTACAGAGCAGGCAAACACATACTAACAAATAACAAACTATTAGTGTATAGTGTACTATTTGCCAGGTGTTGCTTTTAGGTTCAGAACACATAGAATTAGGTCCCTTATCTGTTCCCATTATTTAGTAAATCATCAAAACTTCGTAACATAATTTTCCCCTTTTTGATGATGACAAACCCATGAAATGTCTAGTATTTATTTCAACACATTCAACATCTTGTAGCAATTTCAGCATATTGACTTGTTCCCCCTATTAATAAAATTTCTCCAACCAGGTCCCTATATTAGTTCCCCCTATCACCAAGAATGCTTGTCCCTATCACCAAGAGCACTTGTCTAAAAGCATATATTATATCATTTTTGCCCCTTTTGGCATCGTAAAAAAGAATTGACAGTAAACCTTCGAATTAATGCAACACAAGTATGGCAAAGGCACAATCAATTGAAAACACAAACATAATTAATATAATTAAGAAGAACAATTAGGGAAAAAAAAGATGAGAAATCCATTAAAATCAAGATAAATGTTCTGCCATTATATAAGAAAAGCAAGAGAGAACCAAGTACACAAGAAGAAACTAAGGATTTCTAGACTTAAGAAGAAAAGGGGGGTTTTTGGGTGAGAGACTAGACAATACGGGTAAGATGAGTATTAGACTCCATGTGATGGTTCAGAAACTAGTCCTTCAGGTTGGCCACTTCAGCAGAAAGACTAGCATTTTGGGCCTTCAATTCCATCACCTCATTAGAGCTTGGTCTCTCAGTTTGAGCTTGAAGTAGTTTAGCCTTCAGTAAGACTATCTCCTCATCTTTAGAAGTCAGAAGAGAGGTTATGATTTCAACTTTTTGTCTTAACCTCTAATTTTTAGCTAGAAACTCAGTCATCCTACTCAACTTCACTCTATTCCCTTCCTCACACTCATATTCCACAAGAGTGTTTAAAGAGAAGGTCTGCTTCATAGTGCCCCTTACTCCAGCTTCCATAGAAACTCCAAAATGTTGAAACACTTTGGTTAGAAAGTATCCATATCCTAACCCATGTTTTCCATCTTTCACAGTCAGAATCTTTTCCACGTGCTCCAAGATAATTGCTGGGAGGTTTATTGACTCAAACTTGCTTAAATTTTCCATCAAAAACAAATCAGTGGTAGAAGCCACTGTCCTTTTCTCTGAATGGGATAGGAAGAGTTTGTTTACAAACTTAAAGAAAAATTGATACTCACCCTTACAAGAACTTCTTTGGAACTCCAATAGTGTTCAAATTTGGCATTTTTCCATAAATTTTCATGACGAGTTTTGAATAAGCCTTCCTAACTACTGATCTGATCCCTTCCATGGGCACTTTCAGAACATCACCCAAAACTTTCTCATTTATGAGCAATTTTCTTTCACCAATTTTAGAAGTCAGACTACTATCATCCTCAACAATAACATTGTAGTGAAAATCCCTAACGTAAGATTCATGCAAGATTGGGACATAACCAACAAGCAGGTGTGTCCATGATTATAGTTCAACAACATCAGCAAGATCACACATTCCAAGCTTTGGCAACATATCAGTGTCAAATACTCTACCACTAAGAACCTTTTGAGTTCTCAAAATTTCTACCCTCTCTTCTGTGGTCAACTCTATCTCAAACTTTTCCTTCCTTTATTTTGAACTTGGTCCCTTATTAGACTTGGGGACTGGTTCTGCAACTGTTCCTGTCAAGAGTCACACTTACTTTCCTTTTGTTCTTACCATTTTCTTTTGATAAATCTACCACATCAACTTCGGGAATCTGATTCTTCACAACCTTTGCTTTTCTCAACATTCTTTCTACAAATGTACAAACTTTGGTTTCCTTCATAGCATCACTCATCAGTTTACTTATTGTCCCTCTAGCGAGATATTGTCTCCTTTTTGGTACCGTTTCACCAACTACCTTCTCTTTTACTTTACTTGAAGTAGGTATCATTCTTCTTTTGATTTTCCACAAAAGTGGAACATCTTCCTCATAACCATCTTCCTCAAACCTTGTATCTGCCATAGGAAAAGTTTCGTGAGGTGTAATTATTTATGGAGTAGGCTAAACTTTAAGACTTTGATCTAATTCAACTTCTTCTTCAGTAAAATAAGTATTTAACCCTTCCTTCATATCTGACAAACTTTTTGCCATAAGTTCCTCACTTGCTTTAAAAATATTTAACTCTCCACCTTTATCTTTAGAAAGGTCACCCTCTACTGCAAGATCAGAAGAAAAAGTAGAAGGAGAACTAGTTAGAGGTTGAGGACCAACAACATTGTATTCTAAAAGAAGTAACGGTTGAATGGAATCGAGGGGTAATAGGTTTTAAGAGGTGTTGAGATCAGGAATAATAGGGATTTTAGGTCCCTCAGAGTAGGGGGTTTATGGGACAAGAAATAGGGGTCTTTTCACTGGTTTCAACAATAGGGTTTTTGGTAGAAGAAAAAGGATTTTCACTAATAAGACCTCTTGATAAATGTATTTCACTCAATATAATAAGCATTTCCTGGTTAGTGTTAGAAGACTAAGATATTTTCCTTTTAAGAGTTAGTTTGCAAGGAATTCAAGGGATAAAATGAGGGTTTTTCGAAGGTCATCAATGGGAGAACAATAGTTTATAAGGTCCTATGGCGTTCTTATACTCAGCAAAGGGGAATAATTAGTAAATAAAGCCTTTTAGGTTCCTTGGAAAGTGAAAAAGGTGATTTAGTTTATCAAGATTGATGGATATCTATCAGCTGACACAAGGCTGACACAACAATACTTATGGTTCTCAAATACAAATCAAACATAATAAACAAAATGCTAACTTTTTGAGAGGGGACCAGGTCCCTCTAAAGTTTAAGATGTTATGCTCAAAACTATTTCCTAACTTTAGCTATCTTGATTAAATCACTATGAGTATATACCTACAAGAAGGTACAAAAATTATTTTTTACCATAGCAAGCATTACAAAAATAAAAGGATACCCACCTTTCTAATCATAGTTTAAAAGGATATTGATTTGCTTCAAAAACCAAGAATTCATTCCATCTTCAACATCCCAAACTTCAATCTGTTCTTCTCAAATTGGGCTCTACTCAAAGACTTTGTGAAGATATCTGCAATTTGATCTTTAATTTTGCAAAATTGCATGCAAATATTCTTTTTTTCAACATTGTCCCTTAGAAAATGGTGTCTCACATCAATGTGCTTAGTCTTCTTGTGATGGACCAAATTCTTTTCCATATTCAAAGAACTTGTATTGTCACAAAATAATGGAATAGTATAGCGTGATGACACCAAAATCTTTTAGTTATTGTTTAATCCATAGAAATTGGGCACAACAAGAGACAGTAGCTACATATTCAGCTTCAACAGTTGAAAGAGAAACAAAATTTTGTTTCTTGGTTCCTAAGATATCATACTTGATCCAAGAAGGTGAGCCATTCCAAAAGTTCTTTTTCTATCTACTTGATACCCGACATAATCAACATCAGCATGACAGATGTAACAACCCAAAAACTTTGAACTTTATACTAGTGGATCAAGGTCCATTTTGAACTTGTTATGGCTGTGTAGTGATGATCATGAGTTCTATTTAAGTGGACGTATCCAAAGAAAACATGTTAGGAGAGTTTTTTATGAAACCACGTAGAAGGACTGACTTTGAATGGCTACATCTCCTAGTACGAGATGAACTGTGTGGAATATGACCTATCAAAATGAAAATCTTCAAGTTATCTTTGCAACTCAATTGGGTTCACTCAAATCGGAGTTCATGTGGAAGTTATGGCCATTTCAATGGGACTGTTCGTGGACTAGGTGTTCTGAAAAGTAAGGGCCAAAGTGTCTAAGGCAGGGCCATACGGGAGGGGCCACGAGCCGTGGGAAGACTCATGACCCGTGAGGGGCATCAGTGGGTTGATCCAGAAAGTGGGTCTAGGGGATGGACCAAGGCCAGGGCCAAGTAAGGCTCCACGGACCACTTCACGGTCCATGTGATGCCTCATGGTCCGTGAGGGCCTTCGTGGAGTGGTCCAGAGACTGCCCAAACCCTAGGTCCGAGACTCCGGACTAAGTGAAGCTCTATATACCAGTGTATGGTCCGTATGTAGCTTTACGAACCGTGAGTCCTATCGTGAAGTGGTCCAAAAGCTTTTCCAAGATTTCAAGCCAAGACGTGAACCAAGTCAAACCCCACGGTAGGGTTCACACTCCGTGAGCCACTACATGGACCATGTGGATGCTTCCATTAGTGACTGTTGCAGTTATCTTCTCCATTTAATTAATGGTTAATTGATAATTTTAATTATTCCTAGGGTTGTTTTAGCCTTTCTAAAGTTTCCTAAAACCCGTAAATTGAACCCTAATCTATTTTAATTCATTCAAGCCCTCAATTTATCTCCTAAATTCTCTCAATTTTTTCTCATCCACCATTGAAGAACAAGCTTGAAATTGGGGGAAATTCAAGTCTTCATCAGAATCTTCTTAATCTTCTTGTTAAATTCAAGGTATGTGGCTTTGATTCATGGTTTCTCTTTCAACCATGAAGACCCAAAATCATTTTCTCAATTTTTGATAAATTATGATTTGTCTGGAAATGGGTCTTTTAAATTAAGAATAATTTAAGGCAATTGAAGTGTGGGTTGTTCTTATTTAATGGTTGCAATGTGAATTAGGCTCCTATTTGATGAATTACTTTGATTCAAGATGGTACAAGTATGCATGTCCCCTTACTATTTGATTTATGCATGGGTAATGTTAAATTGAGGTTTAATTGTTGATTTAACTTTGAATTTCTTATGGATTCTTCTTATTATGATTTTAATTTATTAATTCTAATTGCCCATGCTATTCTCATCATCAATCATGGCATTTGCATGCATGAACATGGATTTCAAGAAGTATATGGTGTGGGATAAGTCCCAATTATGTTTATGACTATGATTTTTTTAACAAGTATGGGTTATGACAAGAATGTGATCACATAATGTCTATGATTTGGATCTTTGAGAAACTATGGGTGTTTACACCAATATGATTTTGACAAGTATGGAACTACTCCTATGCATGAAGTTTGACATGAAAGTTTATTTGGCCTTTAAGCCTAATTATGCATGATTATGATGTCAAGTGTTTCTATTTCATTTTAAAGGCATGTATATGTATACATATTCTTGTGGGATGACACCTTAGTACTGAAAAGGATTGGAGTAGTAAGTGGGCTATCCCCAGGGGTCCCACTCCTTTCCCTCAACTATGTGCCAACATAGGTAAGCAACCGAAATGGGAGGCCTGTAAGGTTTGCTATGATATGATATGATACGTTTTGTAAATCCTTCCAAAATGACCAGGTTGTAAGGAAGGTGTCCATCACATCGAAATGACTGAGTCATAAGGTATGGTGTAGATTACCTTTGGCAAGTAATATTCTCCGATTCAATGGGAGACCTCATTGGGCAAGTTCATATTGTAGCTCACATGAGTTTGGATGTTGGTTATGGTCACATACCCTATACTATAAGCATTATGGCATTTCATGCATCATGGATTTCATGGCATCTTGGTATACTATCACTTTCTATATTTTCCTTCTATATATGTGCCCTTGCCATATAGTCGGTTGTAGGTTCTTGTTCATATGCATTGCATGCTTGCATACTTACTGCATTATTATGTGCTAACCCATACTCTTGTCTACATGTTCTAACCATGTATGGAACAAAGATAACTTTCATCCTCCGCTAGACGGCTAATCAAGACACTTGAAGTTTTGCTTGTGGTGGGCCCTATACTCCAAGGGCAACACCCACTTTCATCTACCCTTGTATTTACTTTATGTTCCTTTACTTTATGACTTGAGGGTGAGCCCGGATTATGTCGAGGCCCCATCTTATCTTATGTAGA
>JBCEWC010011637.1:0-16512 GCA_038996855.1 Solanum aculeatissimum | reverse complement strand
AAATCAATTACCTGGTAGAGGTGGCTAATATATTTTGCTTATTGATTTTTGTGAAAAAAGAAGGGATTATCCATGAACTTACTCCTTCATACTCTCAAATTTAATTGAGTAGATGAAAGAAAAAGTAGGACTTTAATAAAAATTGATGAATAATTGTATGCTAGTTCTTGTCCAGCTGATAATCCTTAGGGTAACGTTATTTAGTCTATTATCATTCATAAATTAGAATTTCTTACTAGAAAATTAGAAAAATACTTTATGAATTGTGGAAAGGTTATCCTCTTGTTGGAGTAATACCACAAATAATAATGTAATGACCCTCCAGATCATTTTCTCTACTTCTCATTCTTTTCAGCATTTAAATGTCACGATCCAAAATTAGATTACGACTAAAGAAGAGCAGAATCAAGCAAAAAGTAACCACAAGACTTAATTTACATCTCAAAACTTGGAGTCATGAGTACAAGAGCATCTAAAGTAGTGTGAATAAGTAAATGCATCGTTGTCTAATGTCACACCCTGCGAGGGTACCCTTGGCGTGGTCGGCACTCAGACACTATTGCTAGCCCCCAAGTGAACCATTTGGCCTCATCACATTCATTCAATCACAAACTAACAATGTAGGACCTCAATGATTCAAGAAATGCTTAATGGAAAGCAATAGCAATTCGATAATCAAAGGCAAAGGGACAAACAATCTATCTATCAACTGCATAAGACTAGTATGAAAGAATCTAGCCAAAACACTATCCAATCACAACTCGACAATCTAGTTTATGAAGCCTCTAAATCATCTTACTAAATGGTATTAATGGCAGGTCCATAGCTACCTCAAAATAAAATAAAAAGGCTAAACTCAAAGCTAGAAGAGAAACATGACATCCTTCGAAGGCAGGGGGTGACTCACCAATCTACTGAATACAAATGGGTCTTCAATGGGGTGCCTGTTGATGACCACTAGTACCTATCACGACATCATGAAAAGATGCAGGCCCAAATAGACATTAGTACGTGGAATGTAAGAGTATGTAAAATGGCAGAATAAAACATGTAAAGGTAGGATAACATCAACTCAAATAGCTCAACTCAAGAAGTAAGAAACTCAATCAACAAGTCAAAGGTCTAAAGTAAGATTACATTTTTGACAATGACCATTCATATACCTTCTAGTCCAATCCACTTAGAGTACTATCAAGAGATGTATGGGAGTTTCTCTCACCGAAAACCATTACCCATGAGTTGGTGATGATAAAACGAAGTGATGTTGTTTCCACATCCATCCAATACCTTGCCAGTATAAAGGACATCCCATTAGTGGATTCAAAATCAATAGCATCATGTCCTCATTTTGGGACAATGGGGAAACACTCAGTTTTACAATTCAATCTTCTCCTACGTTGGTTACATAGTTATAGAGTTCGAGTTGGACTTACTCATCCTTGATTTGGCACTCAATACTCCTCTCAAAACTCAACATGCTCATAAAACATCAACACTATGGTTAACTCAAATGACTTGTCTCATTGGACATTTGTCAACTCAAGTCATCACATCAACTATCAACTCTTTGGTTATGAACGTTCTTTTAAGATTAACTCCTGACTAATAAAGACTCTCTATCATCCATCCTTCCAACTCATAGTATTTAGGAAACAAAAATAGAATTAAAATATTTAGGAATTCTATAGACTCTTCAGACTCAAATCATACTCATGCATACCCATATAAGTGCAATATGTAAAATAATAAGAATTCATTCTAGGGTTCATGTTGAAAAGTAAAATCATCCATTTCAAGTGTTTAATTCTTAAAAACTATTATTCATGTAAGATTATATAGGAATACATTAGTATTTAAGAAATGTTTTCAAGAAATATCCATAGAAAACTCAATTTTCTCACAACTCAATAAATATAGGTAATGGGGCACATGGAAGAACATAATCCATGTTTGGGTTAGCCTTACATATCTGGAAGTTTTGAGAATTGAAATAGCTTCGAAGAACTCACAAGATCCTCTCAAAACCCTAGATTTTTCTTCCCTTGAAACCTTGCTATATGTTGTATAATGTGTTTTAGCATAAAAGAGTTGAATGGATATGCTTAGGAAGTTTTTTAGGTATAAAAATGTCAAGTTAAGGCTTTGAAAGGGTGGAAACAATAAAATAACCCTTTTTAAAAATACTATAAAAAGTCATCCACGGGTCAATCTATGGCCCGTATGAACTTCCATGGTCCGTAGAAACCTATTTGTATACTTTTGGAAAACTTTTGAGGTCTCTGGATCCATTCCACGAGGCAAAACCATGGCCTACAGAATCATCTATGACCCGTAGTTGGGTTCGTCAAGTCTGGGACCAAAAAATGGACTTTTTGAAGTTTTTTCACGAGTTAATAGTATGGGTTGTCACTCAATCCACGACCCGTAAGTTGGTTCATAGATCCACTCTACTCTAGCAGTCTACAGTAAAACGATCATAACATTTTACTCCGAACTCCAAATTAGGTAAGATTAATGGTGTTGGAAAGCTAATTCTAATACCTTTCATTTTGTAGGTCATGGCCACCTAATTCTTTATTTTGTAAAATTTATTGTCATGTAAAGTTCACCCTTATATAATCTAATGCAAGAAACTCAATTGATAGGAAAGTTTTGAACATGGCTAAGCACTAGAGGTTCCTTATGACCCTAATCCACTTTCCATATGTATGAATGAGTCTTGAAACATAGGTTCATGCAAAAATAAGGTTATGGGATTTCACATCCAATGTCATATAAGAATTCTAGAAAAGGAAGCAATAAAGGAAGTCTCATTAGATCCATGGCAACTCGAAGTCTGAGCCTCGCCGCTAAAATCTTTGATATATGCAGAAACTTTGGTAGAATGAAATCAACTACCTTGTAGGGGTCCTTGTTCTTGATCTGTAAAGAGGAAACAAAGTAGGGGTGGGTACACCGAAATGTACCCAGTAGGTCCAACTGACTGGGTAAGAGAAATCTAACAAGTATGTAATAATGAAAAATCTTATCACCTGCAATGAAAGGGTTAGTGCATAATAAATTTATACACCCAGTTGTAATAACAATAAAAGATAATAAATACAATCAAAGATGCAATGCAAATAGGATGTATGTATGCAATGTATGGTGTGAAATCACGACAGTCGCACACTTAGTATACACATCTATCGAGCTAAAGCTACCAGATAGAACAGAGAGGCCTCGTAGACCATGTACTAAAATCTCTCAAGTATCACAATATCACAGCCTTGCCACTTTCGCGTGGTCAAGGGGTTTTAAAAATAGTACATCTCTTCCTTTCTACCTCAGCGTAGTCAAGGGGTTTTATAAAAATGTGGTACAGTATCTCAACCTTGCTACCTCAGCGTAGTCAAGGGGTGGTGGAGATACAAGATGAGATGAATGCATGCCAATTCCATAATATCAAGATATATATCATCAACGTAATAAGAATATCAATAAATAACGACCATAGAATTAGGGAATTAATGCCAAGAGTCCCAACTAGTACCACAAGTCATCAACATGGCTCAAATTACCACACTTTCATAAATAGCCTAATATATGCATGATATCGGACTTCACAAGTCCCAAAACATGCACATGATTCCCAAAATGTCTCAAATTACATCGAATTACCACAATTCTTTCCAAAAGATGTCATAGGTCTCATATTATCAGAATAATATCCAAAGCATCTCAAGTCTCAAGAATACATCCTGGTTACCAATAAAGTCACAATTTACTTCAATTCCAACACAATCGATACCGCATCATTACCAAAATTTCATCATATCGATCAAACTACTCATGACCAATCTAAATCTTACAATTACCACATAAACAGATCTAATAGCTCTAATCTAGTCCCAAAAAGGATAGCCAAACCTTCCTCGATGCTGAAACCACACTCGAACCAAACTTTGGATCACTACAAGCCTAAAAAAGAACTCTGAATAAATAGATACTACAAGTAAAGAGATGAATTTTGATATCTATATTGGCACAAATTATGCTTAGGGACATAATGGTGAAAATTAGGACTAACGAGAAAAGGTGGTAAAAATTCCACTAATTTCCTACAAAATTTATTGTTAAAATTAAACCAAGAAACCTTGAAATATTGAAAATGGAGTAAAAAAGGGTGTTTTCACAATTTAAACATTTTTCAAGTAACTACTACTCTGCAAACGTGAAAAATAGCAGCTGGGGGAATTCCGCGAACGCGATGAGACCATTCGCTAACGCGAATCAGGAAATGGTGACCCTCTATGAACGCGGAGAGGACTCTCAGGAAAGTAGAGTGTAGGGCAACCCAGACCTCCGTGAACGCACAAAAAGTCTCACGAATGCGGAGAAGGAGGATGTGTGCACCAGATACAAAAAAACAAAGCTATGGAAAAACTCAGAACCGATCCTCAAAATTCATTCGAAAACCAAAATTTAACAAACCAAAATGTATCAATATAAAATATGGCAATCCGAACTCAACGAATTTATCAAAATTCAGTTTTGAGATCTGCTCAACATAATTTTCAACCCAATTCAAATAAGCTAGTTAGGAAATAAAATACTAAAACTTTCCTCAGAAACTCCAAAACTTATGATAAGACCATTTATAGTGTTAGTTTGACACTTTGGAACTTTTGGAATTAAAAAAAAAAAATTGATCTTCCGAACTTTGAATGTTGACCAAAGTCAAACTTTGGGTCCAAGAACAACTAAAAATGCAACTTTGGGTCCAAAATCTTTATTTTAACTTCGAATTTACTTCTGTAACTTCTACATAAGTTTTGAGATTCTAGAGCTAATAGAATCAACGGATCTTTGATCTGATATCCAAAACTCAGAATAGTAAAAATGCTCACTTTTTAAAAAATTAAGCTTCAAAAAATGACAAAACTCATATTTTCCACTTTTAAAACACAGGATCTAAGTTCCAACAATAAATATAGCTCAAAATAGGTCCAAAGTAACTCATAAAAGGACAAATAGAAATTTTCATAGACAGACTCAAAAATGACCAACTAGGTCATTATATTATTCACCACTAAAAAATAATGTCTGTCCTCAAACATAAGGGTAAGAAGAGTACTTGAAGACCAAAAAGGGCAAGGATATCTTACTCGCATATGTGACTCCAACTCCCAAGTAGCCTCCTCAACCAAATGGTGCTGCTACTAAACCTTCATCGAAGAATGTCCTTGGTCCTCGACCTCCTGACCTATCTGTCCAATATAGCTATTGACTCCTCCTCATATGATAAACCTAGACCCAACTCAACTGAATTATAAGAGATCACATGTGACTCATCTAGAATGTACCAACAGAGCATGTAGACATGAAATACAGGATGAATCGCTGATAGTCTCGGTGGCAATGCCAAATCATAGGAAACCTCACCAACTCTCCTCAAAATATCAAACAAGCTGGTAAATCTAGGATTGATCTTGTCCTTCTTCCCAAATCTCATCACACCCTTAATGGGAAAATTTTCTGCCAACCACTATCCCCAACACAAAACTCAAGAAGCCTAGTCCTATGGTCAACATATCTCATCCAGCTACTCTGTGGTATAAATAGTCTACTCTATATCAATAGGAAACGATCCATGTCATCTCTGAGTAGAGCCATAATTAACACATCTATTGAACCCGAGTCAACCCATTCGATGGGTGATCTACACCTCTGGCCATACAAAGCATCAAATAGTGTTATCTGAATGCTAGTATGATAACTGTTGTTGTAAGCAAACTCCACCAAAGGCAAGTGCTGATTCCATCAGGCCCTAAAATCTATAATCCAAGCCCAAAACATATCCTCTAACACCTGAATAGTATGCTCGGACAACCCATCAATCTAGGGGATGGAAACCTAAACTCAAATCCAATCGATTACCCAAACAATATTATAGAGCCTTCCAAAAATGAGAGGTAAACACAAATCCTCTACCTGACACTATAGATACCGGCAAACCATTCTATCTAACAATATCTTGGATGTATAACCTAGCCAACTACTCCGCACTGTAGCTAGTCTTCACTAGTATGAGGTGAGCCAGTTTGGTTAAATGATCAACAACCCCCCAAATTAAATCAAACTTGCCAAAGGCCATGGGAAAACAAGTAACAATTTCCATAGTCACTCACTCCCATTTGCATTCGGGAATGAGAATCCTCTATATCAATCTATCGCGCCTTTAGTGCTCATACTTGACTTATTTGCAATTCAATCACTTTGTCACGAACTAGGTTATGTCTCTTTTCATCCCGAACCACCAATAATTTTGTCTCAAATCATGGTACATCTTTGCCACACCAGAATGGATGGAGTATCTAGCACAATGGGCCTCTTCCAATATCAATCTCACCCAATCTCCTACCTTTGGCACATAGACTCTACCATTTATCCTCAAAACACCCTTAGAGTAAAATATAGTCGCCTTGGCTTCACCCCTCAACACTTTATCAAAAATCAAGAACAATCCAACATCCTCAAATTGGTGAGCATATATTTGGTTAAGCAATAAAGATCTAGCCTCTACAAAGGCCAAATTACTCTGAGGGAGAAAAATATCCAACCACCTCTGCTGTCTTAGGTTCAGATTAGGTTAAGAAAAGACGTATTTGAGACTTCAGCGATCTATAAAAATCTTACAATGCACCACATAAAGATAATGTCTCCACAACTTTAATACAAACACCACCGCAACTAACTCTAAATCATAGGTAGGGTAGTTTTTCTCGTGTACCTTCAGCTGTCTATAAGCATATGTTATCATTTTCCCCTTTTACATCAATACTCCACCTAAACTCATAATAGAAGTATCACAATATACCACAAAAAATACTACCTCTTTAGGCAAAGCAAGAATAGGTGTTGAGGTCAATAAATCCTTGAGATTTTGAAAGCTCGCCTTGCACTCCTTCAACTACTGAAATGCTACATCCTTCAGAGTAATTCTAGTCAATGGGGGTCCTATAAAAGAGAATCCCAACAAAAAACATCGATAATACCCCACTAGACTAATAAAACTCTAAATCTCGATCACAGAAGTCGGCCTAACCATTCATGAACTACTTCTACCTTGGTCAAATTTACCATAATACCATCTTTTGTCACCACATGCCCAAGGAATGCCATAGACTCGAGCCAGAACCTACATTTTGAGAACATGACATATAAATTCTCTTCTCTTAATCTGTGTAGTACAGTCCTCAGGTGTTGAACACGGTTGGACTCACAATTGGAGTAAACCAAGGTATCATCAATAAACACGATGATAAATATATCCAGATATGGATTGAACACCCAGTTCATCAACTCTAAAAAAGCAGTTAGGGAAATAGAAATAGGCTTCATTCCTGACTCAAAATCAATAGCAAAGTCTATATCATGACTCGAAAGAACACTAAAAAAATCAATCGGGTATACATCCATAAACTCTAGCAACTCTAGTGGTCTCCAATGATGGTGACTCCTGAGAACATGCCTTAACATCAGCCAAATATGACAAACAACTCTTATCCATCAGTCTACAGACATGCATATAAGAAATAACCTTCTTGTGATAAGAATTAAAGATGTTGGCCCACACAAACTGAGGCAATTTTTGACAAGATAAATTCATGGTCTTGGCATTGCAGTCAAGAATAGCATAATGAGACCACAACCAATCCATACCCAATATCACGTCAAAGTCGACTATATCAAGCAATATCAAGTCATTAATAGTATCTCTCCCTATAAAAAGTCACAACACAACCCCAATACACCTGATTCACCACTTATTATTCACCTATCCAGAAACACAAATAGGCTCAATATAAGGCTCACACATAATATCAAGATTTGTGAAAAAATAAGTTGATACATATGAATAAGTAAAGTTTGGATCAAATAAAATTAAAGTAGAATTTTGGCACACTGGAACCATAATTGTGATAACTGCAACAGAGGCCTCTGGCTCGGCTCTATCTTGAACAACATATCACACTCTATATCCACCACTAGTATGTGGGCCTCCATGGGCTCCACCTCTTAGTATGTCACGACCACTTCTAGTACCACCCCTCATGCCCTGAGAGGTGTCCCTAGGTGCTAGTGCTGGGGCTATACAAGTAGGCTGGGCCCTTGAAGTCTTAACAGAAAGTGCATGATGAGGACAATGCTTGGACAAATTTCCAATCTCATCATAAACATAGCAAGCTCAGGGATCACATCCCTAAGATAGTTATCTCGAAGAACCACTTCGCCTTGCTGTACTAGAATAGCTATAACAACCTATCTGAGTAGGCTTAGACCTGTTAACACTGTCAAATAAAGGGATGGTTGCATGAACTACCCAACCCTGATGGTCTTACCTCTGAAACTCTCTATCTCGTGGCGAGGGTCCACTAAACTGGCCATGTTGACGGAATCTCTTTCTACCACCCTATCTATCATGCCTAATAAATTAAATCATCTGGCCTTGATCCAGCATGCTCTAGAAAGTTCCATCCGCTACAACTAAGGAAGTTGTAGCCTCCTGAAGATATCCTGCTAATCCTTCGGCAAAGCGTCGAATCCTCTTGAACTCTATAGGGATACTAGACAAGGCAAATCTAAACAATGTATGAAATCTAGCCTCATATGATGAGACCATTTCTAGCATTAGTTTGACCATATGAAAGAGTTGGAACTCTTGGAATTTTGATTAGATCTTCCAAACTCCAAATGTTGACCAAACTCAAACTTTGGATTTGAGAATAACTAAAAATATAACTTTGGATCGAAAATCTTCATTGTAACTCTGAATTCAGTTATGTAACTTCTCCTAGACCTGTTTTGATGTTCTGGAGCTAATGGAATTGAGAGATCTTTGATATGGCACATAAAATTAAGAATGGTACAAAAACTCACTTTTCAACAAATTAAGCTTCAAAAATTGATAAAACTCATATTTTCCCCTTTTAAGACATAGGATCTCGGTTCCAAAAATATAGATAGCTCATAATAGGTCTAAAGTAACTTACAAAAGGAAAAACAAAAATTTTCCTAAACAGGCTAAAAAATCATAACTAAAGAATAATGTTCATCCTCGAACATAAGGGAAAAGTGTACCTAAAGCCTTAGAAAGGCTGGGATATTTGCCCCACATTTCTGACTCTAACTCCCAAATAGCCTCCTCAACCAGATGATGCTGCCACTACACCTTCACCGAAGGTATGTGCTTGGTCCTCAACCTCTTAACCTGTTTGTCCAATATAGCTACCGACTCCTCTTCATATGACAAATCTGGACCTAACTCAACTGAATTATAAGAGATCATATGTGAATCATCTGGAGTGTATCCCTAGATAATGGAGACATGAAATACAAGATAGACTGCTGATAGCCTTGATGGCAATGCCAACTCATAGGCAACCTCACCAACTCTCTTCAAAATCTCAAATGGGCTAATAAATTTAGGACAAAGCTTGAACTTGTTTCCAAATCTCATCACACCCTTTACTGGAAAAATCTTTAGCCAAATACTGTCCCCAATAGAGAATTCAAGAGGCATAGTCCTTCAGTTAGCATAACTCTTCTGGCAGCTCTGAGCTGTCAATAGTCTACTCTTTATCAATTGGACCCGATCCATGACATCTTTGACCAGATCCACACTCAACACATCTATTGAACCTGATTCATACCATCCAATGGCAGATCTACACCTCCGGCCATACAAAGCATCAAATGATGCCATCTGAATACTAGAATGCTAATTGCTCTTGTAAGCATACTCTGCCAAAGGCAAGTGCTGATCCCATCGATCCCCAAAATCTTTTAGAGAAGCCCAAAATATATCCTCTAACACCTGAATACTATGCTTAGACTACCCATTAGTCTGGGGGTATAAAGTTGAACTTAAGTCCAGTCCTAAAAAGGTTAGTCAAACCTACCTCGATGCTAAAATTGAACTCAAACCAATCTTGTGATCACCACAAGCCTAAAAAGAGATCTAAATCAACCAACCACTATCAAATAATATATACTATCTCATTAAATAAATTTTGATTCCCATATTTGTAGGATATAAGCGTAGATGCAAAATAGTCAAAATTACGGCTAAAATTGAAAGTTCTCAACTTTGGAAAGTATCTTGAAATTATGATTCTACGCGAGAAAAGGAGTTCATGAGTGAAAATTCAACTAAAATCGAGTTCAAATCAAATGAGAAATAATGAATTAAAGTCTCTAAATCATAGATTAAAATCCCCAATTTTAAATATCCAAAATCATGAAATTCAAGACAAAATCAAGACAAATGTCATGAAAATTAATTACATTGATGATAGAAACACTTACCCAAAACATTTCCCACAAAGAGTCTCGTCACAATCGCCCCAAGAAAGGTTGAAATATTTAAAATGGAGTAATAACATGGTGTTTTCACGATTTAAACATTGTTCAGGTAATTACTACTCCGTGAAAGCAGAAGGGCCTCCACAAACATAGAGAGTAGTAGCTAGGATAACTCTAAGAACGTGGTGGGACTATCCGCAAATGTAAATCAGGAAATGGTGACCCTCAACGAACGCGGAGTGGACTCCCACGAATGCGTAGTACAGATAAACCTAAACCTCCGCAAACAAGGAGGATGTCCCGCAAACATGGGGAAGGAGGATGCCTGCACCAGATACAACAAAACACAAGTATGGACAAACTCGAAACGAACCCTCAAAATTCATTTGGAATCCAAATTTCACAAATCAGACGTGTATCCCTATAAGGGAAGGCAATCCAGACTCAACAGAATTATCAGAGTTTGATTTCGAGATCTCCTCGACATAATTACTAGAACAACTCAATTAAACTAGTTCAGAACTCAAAATACCAAAACTACCCTTGGAAACTCCAAAAATTATGATGAGACCATTTTTGCTTTAGTTTGACCATCCAGAGATTCTGGAACTTTTGAATTTCAATTCAAGTTTTTGAACTCCAAATGTTGAGCAAAGTCAAACTTTGGCTCCAAGAACAACTAAAAATGAAACTTTGGGTCCAAAATCTTTGTTCTAACACCAAAATCAGTTCTGTAACTTCTCCTAGACTAGTTTCAACATTTTGAAGATAATGGAATCAACAAGTCTCTGATCTGCCACCTAAAATTCAGAATGATACAAAAAATTACTTTTTCAATAATTTAAGCTTTTAAAAATGACAACTTATATTTTTCACTTTTTGAACACAGGATCTCAGTTACAATAATACAAATAACTCAAAATAGGTCCAAAGCAACTCACAAAAGGGCTAAATAGAAATTTTTGTAGTCAGGCTAAAAAATGACCAGCCAGGTCATTACAACCAACTTCTTCATTGCAAGTGATAAGATTCTTAATTATTGCATGATTATCTTATTTCTTCTACCTATTCAGTTGATCCTATTGGGTACATTTTGGTGTACACACCCCTACTATGTTTCCTCCCTACCGATTGAGTATAGGGACTCCCACGTTATAGTTGAGCTTGTTGAGTAGAGTTTGGTTTTTCCTAAATTACAGCGGTGAGGCTTAGTGATCAAGTCTCTGTTGTACTATTGAGATTTCTTTTCTAGTTGTATCTTTATTCCAGACTATTCATTTTCTTTATGAGATATCTTTGTATTCACTTTATTATACTATGTTTAGAAGTTCATATACTCATGACTCCAGGTTTTATAATTTTAAATTGAGTTTTGTTGTTGGTTGGTTTTACTCTTTCTTCCCTTTAGTCATGATCCGATTTTGGATCGTGACAATGAGTACCTTCTTTGAGCTCTTTGTTGATGGATAAACCCATGATAGTTGTTACCTATTGGCTAAGACTTATTGAAACTATTGTGCTATATATATATATATATATATGAGTACTTATGTTCTTCGTTGCTTTACTTATGATTTCAAATTCTTTTGTTGGTTACCATGTTTGTGGGTACTCACCCCTTGCTTCTACACTTGTGTAGATATTGAGCTCAATTATTCCTAATCTCTTTATTTTCTATCTTGGACAGAGCTTCTAGACACCGGAGAGATAGCGAATTGTTTGTTTAGTGGACTCTCGAGGCCTTTTTATTTTATATTTTCTTCTATTCGAGAACTGAGACAGTGAGACTTGTATTATTCTTCCTTTCTATTGAGTTAGTGGCTTGTACATGTAACACCACTCTTGATTGGTTTTATAATTACTTCTGCTTATCATTATCTATGTTATACTAGACTTCTTTTCTTTTGTTTAAATTTTTGTCTATTTTGAATTTCTTTGTCTAGGCTGACTTGCCTTGGTAGGTTAGACATGTGCCATCACACCCATATTGGGGTCGTGACAATTGATTTAGATAATTAAAATAAATGATCTAATTTTAATTTTTCTTTAAGGTTTAGTCTTGTAATCAATTCTTATTAGACTTACTTTAGCATGATTTATTACTTTAAATTTATTATCTTTTTTTAAGAAACTTTTCCACTAGACATAGAGTCCAATGCCTTTTTATTAAAATTTTAAAAACATCAACAGGAATAAGAACAAGTAAGGGGCGCTAGGCCATCCATTACAAATCCTAATGAGGTAACTAAACTCTACAAACAAGCATGATGAGAATAAGAGCTAGAGAGAATTAGTTATTTTGTGATCATCACAGAGTTTGTAATATACTCTATGATGATATTACTAATGAGGAAGCTTAAATAATGCAAAAATATAACAACCAAGAAGAAGGATGAGTTATATGAATACTTTAAAATTATGATCATTTTTATTATGATCATTTTTATTATGACCTATTTTTTACAATATTTATTTTATATAATTTCATTATCATATTTTTATTGAATATTTTCATTTCATCACTCATATCATATTTTGTTTTATCATTGAAAAAATATCCTAGATTATTATATTTTGGTAGTATTAAAAAATAATTTGAATCACAAGGTAATTATATATTTTCATGAATACTTTATAAAAAACTCAAAAATCGAGGTTGAAAAACCCAAATTTTATTAATGTGGTTTGGTTTATAGATTTAAAGATCCGACCACAAATAATTTAAATTGGTATTTTCAAATCCGATCTGGTCCATATAAACACCCAATGAGGGTCATATTAAACATCCAAAGAACTTATTACAAGAACACTATCTCTCAAAAACCTATTCATTTTTTACTAGTAAAAATTATTATAAAGGAAAAATTGTAACTTATGATCACTACAAAATGAGAAATATAGCAGTGTACGGAGATTAAGAAAATGATAATTATAACGAAATAGAGAGGAAAAAAGAATGGATTCTTATTGATATCTTTTAAATTGGAAAGAAACAATATGTCGCAAGGGGGTGAGCACCAAACAATAGAGTACTCAGAGAAATGGAACTGACCTAAAGTAAACCAATGAAAAGCACAAGTAACTCCTTAACTCCCAACCACAATCCATCGAACTAAAATCCTACACTAAGAAAAGTCCCAGAACAGTAATATAGATATAATCATCCCCTAACATAAATATCTCAATACTCAAGTATATGAATAGATCCAACACTTACTCAAATTGGTAATACACTAAGTATACAATATCATAATCAATATACAACTAATATCAACAAGATATGATATGAGATGGAGTGAATGCTAGGAGACGTACATAAAGCGATGTAATGTCAAATAATTGTGATGCACGTCTGTCCTAGATTACACATCCATTGATTTGATGACTGCCTAAAATGGAACCTGTGGGGCCCACACATGGTCCAGTATCTATGAACATTTTTGGTAATGACCTCGGCTAATTCCACCTATCTGAAAGAGACCTTGAACCGTCCAGAACAGACCCCAGACTGTTGGCATATTACCTCGACTCGACTGGTAGAGACCTCGATCACCAATCCACATGCTACCTCACTCACATCTCAGTCGTAGCTATCACAAGTATCAATATACAAATAATAATAGATGTAATGTGCATGATCACAATTATATCATAGTATTAACATCATTATGATCTCAATTTCATCAATAATTCAAAATCATCAGTGTCTCAATATCACCATAGTCTCAATGTATCAACCATATCACAATATATGCACTATCTCGCTATCAATATCAAATTATTCATAAGATCACATAGGTTACAAATTCATAATTTATTTATAAGTCAATATATCACCATATGATCAATTATTGAATCCGATATATCATGATCACACCTACAATGATACGATTCTACCCCCTATTACTCAAATTCATGCACATAGAAGCATACAAGATTCATTCACACTTAACAAAAGGTTAGAAGTCCACTTGCCTCAAATAAAGTCTCATATCAAATCAAATCTACCGCTTTCTCCCTCCTATGGTACTCAAAATCATCAAAATCTAATCAAATATGGCATCACAATCACATAACAAATCTAATGAAAGTAAAATCAATTCATTCGGAGAAAAATGGTAAAATGGTCAAACATTCCATGCCAAAAAACATGGGCAGAACCTGAAAATTAAACCATGAAAATATTCCCAAGGTGATAAGGAGTTTAACGGTGAAAATGATTTAGAAAATGGAGCTAAATGAGGAAGAAACTAAGGATTAAAGTTTGGAAATCAAAGTCTGAGAAATCCCCAATTTACACCATTAAAATCTCAAAATTATAAGTGAAAAGTACAAATTAATCAATGTAAATCAATGAAATAGGTTAGAAAATAGTTATCCAATCACTTTACCTTGAAAAATCTCAAAATTTCTCTTGAAAACAAAGCTTGAAGGGTTGAAAATAGTGGAAATGTATTAAAGTATGCCTTTTAAAAACTAAATTAATTAGTGACACGCAATGCTCTGCAAACCTGAAGAGGGAATCCGTAAACGTGGAGGCTAGACTTCCATAACTATGTGAATGCGGGCCCACCATTTGTGAACATTGAGATCTAATCATGTTGAACTTCGGGAACGTGGAGAAGGAGGCGTGATTGCGGAGGGTAAGGGGTAAATGTACCAGAACATGTTGCTCCAGCACAGTACACTAATAAAGGAAGAACTCGACCCTCGGGAATTCGTTATGAACACCATTACTACAAACCAAATATGGAACCTTTCCAGAAAATGACGATCCAAACTCAATAGAACTATCAAAATTTGATTCCATTGTCCCGAACCCGAGAAAGACTATTTAAACTAGTTTTGGAGTCAAAAACTCAAAATATTCACAGAAGCTCTAAAAATTACAACAAAGTCATTTCTAGCATTAGATCCATCACCCGGAACCACTTGAACTGATGGAATTTTGATACGAGCCCGCGAACATCGAATATTGATCAAAGTCAAGCCTATGATCCAAAATGAACTAGAAATACAACTTTTTGCCTAAAATCTCCGTTTTAACTCTAAATTCTATTCTGCAAGTTCTTCTAGACCAGATTTGACATTCCAGAACTAATGGAATTAACAGAATCAAATTATGTCACTCAAAACTCAAAATGACCTCAAAACTCAAAATTTCAAGCTTTAATCCTTTTAACACTCTTTCTTTTGCAAAACATCAAATTTTTATAAGATTTTCAAAATTTGACTTTTAGAATCAACCAATAATGATCCAAAGTAACTTTTGGGAAGGGAAAAATGGTAGTTTGGTTGGAAATGCTAGAAATTACCTTAGAGGTCATTACATAATCCACTAGTAAAAACAATATCCGTCCTCGAACATTATATAAGGGACATACCTGAATGCTTAAACAACTGTGGTATCGGGACCACATATCTTGCTCTATCTCCAATGTATCCTCACTCCTGGGCCTATGGTATCACTGCCTTTACTAAAATGTAACAACCCAAAATTTTTCGAAATCTCCTTATGATTGGCATTCTATGATGTACTACAAGTCATGGTTGAGTTTTGGTAGCCACGGGTTGAGTTTAAGTGGCCGAATGCAAATTAGACTACTTGATGGCCTAGAGGGACAGTTTTGGTAGTGTACTTCAAACAGTCATAACTTTTGATGTAGGATGAACAATGTGAGCTTATACATATAACATTGAAGAGCTTTGCGTTAGATTTGCAACAGAACTGGTTTCACTCAATTTGGAGTTTGGACGAGGGAGATATGGCCCAAACCGTGAGACTGTCTGAAATTCGGAAGCCATTGGAGATAGGCTCAGAAAAGTGGACAAGGACATTAACACGGGACGTGAAACTTTGAACAGATCATATAGGGTCTCGTCAAGGGTTACAGTGAGATAGGAGTGGCCTGGAACCACCCCTAAGACAAGTCTATGTCAACGATCCCTTGAACGGCTCATTTGGAGTTTGACGGGCCGTCCACTATCCCGTTAAGTTGGACAGTGGCTAGGCCAAGGCTTGGAAATGGTTTTTGAGGCTAAGTATGGTTAAACGGTACATCACACGGACAGACACACCTTGAACAGACCGTCAAGTGGCTCGTGAAGTGTTACAGAAAGTCCTCCGAGAGTTCGCGTTGGAGAATTTGCTAAGGGAGGTTTGAC
>JBCEWC010011636.1:0-16514 GCA_038996855.1 Solanum aculeatissimum | reverse complement strand
GTTGATTCCTGATTAGAGCCTTCAAAGAGATTTCATCACTGGGTAGGGTTTCATATTTATGAATTTGTATTTCCAAAATTATTCAAAATTAAAGTTTTGATTTATATAGATAAAAAAGAATTAGAGGGAATTGGTCAATTGCTATGAAATAAATGGGAGGAAAAAAATAATAATACTTATAGTATTTTTATTTTTATTTTAAATAAGTGGCTTTTAGTAGCCACGGTTTGATATTGCCAATAAAGAGACACATTTTTGTAACCAATTTCTTTTGGCTGCTAGTATTTTGTTTTAAAGAACTATTTAACGGCAATAGAATTATTGCCACAAAATAATTATCGGTAAAAGTATTTTTTGTAGTAGTAAGATAATTTTTAAGGGGTGTGTCTATCACCTAGTGAGGGTTAGGGATGTCACTTCTGAAGTTCCATCTCTTGAGTCGATTCCTATTGTTAATGAGTTCTCTGATATTTTTTCTGAAGATTTTTCTAGTATTCCTCCCAAAAGAGGAATAGATTTTGGTGTATATCTTCTTCCCGATACCCAACCTATCTCCATTCCTCCTTACCAATGGTCTCAGTAGAGTTAAAGGAGCACTTAAAGGATTTGTTTAAGAAGGGTTTCATTAGACCAATTAGGTCTTTATGGGGTGCTCTGGTGTTGTTTGTGAAGAAGAAAGGTGGATCACTACAGATGTGCATAGATTACCGACAATTAAACAAGGTAACCATAAATAACAAATATCCACTTTTGAGAATAAATGACTTATTTGACTAATGCATTGGCATATTTATGGATCTAATGAATAGGGTGTTCAATCCCTACCTTGATGATTTTATGGTTGTCTTTATAGATGATATTTTGATATATTCTCGGGGTAGGGAAGCACACATGAACCATTTGAGGATTGTACTTCAAACCTAGAGGGAGAGGCAATTATTTGCCAAGTTTAGTAAGTGGAGTTTTGATTGGAAGAAGTGGCATTTCTTGGGTATGTGATGTTTGATAAATAAATTAATGTTTATCCTAGGAAGACGGAGGTGGTGATAAATTAGCCTAGACCATTAACTCCTGCGATCACTAGGATATTTTTGGGTTTAGGTGGGTACTATAGGAGGTTTGTTAAAAGGTTCTCCTCCATTTCATTGTCATTAACAAAGTTGACTCAAAAGAAGGCAAAGTTCATATTGATAGATAAGTGTGAGAAAAGCTTCCAAACCTTGAAAGATCAATTAACTTTGGCTCCAATCTTGACCTTGCTGGAGGGTATCAAAGGGTTTGTTGTCATTGTGATGCTTCATGGGTTGGTTTGTCATGTGTGTTGATGCAACATGGAAAGATGATAGCCTATGCTTTAAGGCAATTAAAGGTACATGAAAATAACTACCTAACCCATGATCTCGAGCTTACGATGATGTTCTTTGCTTTAAATATTTGGTGTCACTATCTTTATGGAGAGCATGTAGTTGTGTTCACCAACCAAAAAAGTGTCCAATATATGTTTAGTTAAAGGGACCTCAACCTAATGCAAACAAGGTAGTTAGAGATTCTCAAGGAGTATGACATGAGTATGTTGTATCATACGGGTAAGTCTAATGTGGTGACCGATGCACTTAGTAGTGTGTCTCATATTGAAGAGGGGAAAAAGGAGTTAGTGAAAGATGTGCATCATTTGTCCTGTTTGGGGGTAAGGTTGAGCAACTCTAGTGAAGTTGGTATTCTTATGCAAAATGGTTTTGAATCATCCTTAATAGCAAATGTTAAGGTCAGGTATGAATTAGATCCGACCTTGGTGGAATTGAAGAAGTTAGTAGGAGAGAAGAAGATAGAGGTCTTCTCACAAGGGGGAGATGGTGTCCTCCGTTACCAAAGGTGATTATGTGTTCCTCACATTGATGGCATAAGGGAGATGATCTCGGGTGAAGCTCATAATTCACAATATTCGCTTCATCCTAGATCTACCAAGATGTATAGGGATTTAATGAAGGTGCATTGGTGGAATGGAATGAAGAAGGACATAGCAAAGTTCGTGGCAAAATGTCCAAATTGTCAATAAGTGAAAGTCAAGCATCAAAGGCCAGCTGATCTGGCCCAAGTCATTGAAATCCCTACTTAGAAGTGGGAAGATTTGAACATGTAATTCATAGTAGGGTTGCCCTGCACTAAAAAATAACATGACTCTATTTGGGTGGTTGTTGATAAAATAACAAAGGTGGCTCATTTTATACCGATCAAGACTTCATATAGTGCTCAAGAGTATGCCACGTTATATATCCAGGAGTTATTTAGGTCATATGGTATATTATTGTCCATCATATTGGATTATGGTGCTCAATTCATTTCTCAATTTTGGAAGTTATTTCAAAAGGGTCTTGATACCAAGGTGAAGTTGAGTACCGCTTTTCATCCTCAAACTGATGGGCAAGCCAAGAGGACAATTCAAACACTTGAAAACATATTGAGATATTGTGTGTTGTAGTTTAAAGGAAATTGGGATGACTATCTACCATTTATTGAGTTCGCCTACAACAATAGTTATCATTCTAGCATAGAGATGGCACCTTTTGAAGCCTTATAGGAGAGGCAATATAGATCTCCAGTGGGTCAGTTAAAAGTTGGTGAAATGACTTTGATTAGACCTAACTTAGTTATGGATGTTATGGATAAGGTGAGACTCATAAGAGAGAAGTTGAAGATGACTCAAAGTCATCAAAAGTTAAACTCTGATATTAGGCTTATGAGGAGGTTTCAATTGAAATTCTATAATGGCAAGTGAAGAAGTGGAGGAATAAAGAAGTTGCATCCATCAAGGTTCATTGGAGGAATCAACAAGTCAAAAGTGCAACATAAGAAGCGAAAGTAGATATGATAAAGTGATACTCTCATCTCTTTCACTCTAATCAATCATAAGGTGTTAAATTATTTTTTCCCAAAGACCTCAAATTCCTTGCATTTCAATTTTCATGTCATTTATGAATATTTATATGTTTATGAGACTTCATTTGAATGATATTTAAAGCATGAGTTTGAAATTTTCATGAAAAAGATGTTTAAGTAGCATTTTGCATTCATGTTGGGTTGTTAGTTGCATCTTTATCCTTTAGAGCTTGTGTTTAGCACATTCGAGAACGAATGGTCACAAGGGGGAGATATTATAAGGTCCCACAATTTAGAAAGTATGAAAGTGTAGAAAAATATAAAATCTAGAAAACTACAGATCAATATATGAGCCTTATTTGTGACTGTGGTTCAAATCATGGGTCATAGACAAGGCTCATGGACTGGGTCAGTGAGGGCAAAAAATTAATTAAGTGTGGGGGTAGTTTAAGAGGGGTGTTTACGGTACATAAATGGAACTACGGACTATATAAGATGTTTGTGTACTAGGGTCTGAGTTGGTGAAAAATTGGGTTTCTAGATCTTGGTTTACGAATAAGCAAGACGAGTCATTGTTAGGTTTAGAGTCGTGGAATAGTCTAGTGGTTTAGATCGTGAGAAGGTGAATTTTTTTTTAAGTGTGGGACAAATTTACGAAGAGGTCTACGACCCATCATTCATTTTATGGATCTTAAAGAGGGATCATAGATTGAGGTTCAGAGATGGTTTAAGAGAGGTCTGAAAGTTTAACCAGGACAAAGCCTCCCATTCATGATCCGTAAATCATTCTACGACTCGTAGATTAGGTCCGTAGTTTTGCTCTGGCAATTTTTAATAAAGAATAATTTTGATATTTTTTTCGTATTTGAAGCCCAATACTACATCATTTAAAGCCTATTTCTCCCCATGTCAACCCTAACTCACCCCATACACTCTCATTCTCTTTTATTTCTAAACTCTCTCAAATTTCCTAAGGCAAATCCTCCTCTCAAGGAAAGAATAAAGCTAGAGTTTTCAAGGTTTCTTCCCCAAACTCCAAGCTTCTTTTTAGGTCTTCTAATCATGGTATGTAGGTTTGATTTATGGAGTCCTTCCCTCCACAAAGCTCAAGTATGTTCATTTTAAAAAAAATAATTTTCAAGTTATGATAATTCTATGAGTTGCTTGAGTTCTCTTTAAACAATGATATTATGATGTATTTTCAATTATACGAGTATATTGATGAGATGTTATGTTATGGTTATGAGAGTTGATAATTTACAAGATGAATTTCATGTTTCCCTATCTAGGGTTTTTGAATGCTTATGGTGGGTGATTTGAGAATGCTTTATACTAATGAGTTTTACTATTATTTATGCATTTTTTCCTCTTGAACTGAATGATTTAAAGATTGTATTCATTGACCCACCAAGTTTTACGTTATGTTCATTATTATAGCATGTTATGAATGATAAGGACCTTCAATAAGATGATTATGGAAAATTATGAAAATTTTATGAAAAGCTACAAAGTATTTTATAAAGCCCTTTATGATGTTTTGAAGATGGTCAAAGGACAATTCTCACCAAAGATGGACCCTCTTGTGAAAGGACAATTCTCACTTGAAGTGATTCCTAAGTTAAATGAGTTACTCCTTATATAATGATGATATGTTTAAAGCTTATGAATGTATGATTATGATTATGCTTTAAAGTATTCTGTTGGACTTGACTTAGCATGGAATGGGGCTTTAGGTGGGGATCGATAAGTGAACCTTAGTAGAAAGCTCTTGTCTCATTAACTATGTGCCACCATAGGATTCCTTGCAGGCATAGGCTAGTGGATCCATAATAGCGAAGTTAAAGTTAAAAGATATGCATGCATAAGTTGATGAAATTCTACCTGGAAAGTAGTCTCCTCGTGCCAACGTAAGGGGTTATGTTAGATTTCATGTAGTAGCGTTCATGGTCTTAAGTGTAAAATACAGTCTCCTCCCACATAGATATGTATTCGATGTTTTATGATGATTATGTTTCTTCAAATCATATTTTAAATGATGCATAGATCATTCATCATCTTGAGCTTTATATCCTTGTTATGATTATGCATATTGCCTATTATGATATATGATTTAATTCCTTGTTGCATTGCATCCTACATACTTAGTACATTCAAAGTACTAATGCATATTTTACCTAAATGATATCGCCATGTAGGGAACAATGCTCCTCCTCCTCCTCCGACCTGTTTCAAGTTGTGGACATTAAAGGCTGGTTGATTTGGTGAGTCCTCTAGTTTGGGGATAACACCCATTTTTCTTTCAAGCTATGATGTATTAGGACACTTTCCTACTTAAGTTATATTTGTTTTGCTACATTTTTCTTGAGGGTGAACTTTGAACATGTCTGAGCCCCTCCCCCCTCAAGTGTTTTATTAGAGATATCATTGGATAAATGTATAAAGGTTTTATGTTGGTTTCATTTTATGGATTTTATATTGAGATTTTCCCTAGTCCCATTTTCCCTCTTTAAATTATGCTTTATTTATGATTCAATTCCTATGAAATGCTTGATGTATACTAAGAGGAGTGGCTGAGGTGTCTTCAGGTTCCTCATTTGTTGTGTTACAACTAGGCCCTAAGCTTAGGTCGTGGCATACTGATGCAGGGGTTTGAGCATCATACCAAATGCAAGGGGCTATAATTGAACCATCTTTTCTTTGCAAATGATATGTTGGTACTCTGTTAAGGGTACTAACTTCAGATGTTTACTAACTCATCAAGCCTAAGTACAAATGCAAGGAAGATTTTTGCTGTCAATACAAATCATCAAAGCTAAAAGATATTTGTGAACTAAGAAGGGTACCTTGATTTTCAAATACTTGGGAGTTCCAATATCAGCAAGAAAGTTGTCAGGAATGGACTCTGAGATGCTGGTGGAAAATGATGATCAGGGTATAGACGTGGAGATCAAAACACCTCCCATATGCGTAAGGGTTCAATTAATAAATTTTGTACTACTGCATATACATATGTATTGGGCCTCAATTTTAATACTCCTAAAGTTGGTTTTGAAGATGATTATAGCTAGTGTCGAAACTTCTTATGGGACTGTGAAGAAGACTAACAAGGAACATAAAGGGCAAGAAAAATAAAGAAATTATACTTGGTGTGTTAATAACATTGATTTACCGCAGATGAGAGTAAGTAATGATGCACTATAGAATAACAGGGTATCTCATCCATGGACATTCTGTGACGCCATCAAGCATACTTGTCATGATAAAGTCTGGTTTTAAAAAGAAAGACGGGAAAGTAATCAAGGAAGTGACTGAATAAAAAGTCTCTACACAAATATACATTACACTAGATAGGATAGAATAGATTTTATTTTGATATGACTATATATAATATGGTAGTTTTAACTGGTATCATCTAGTTATTATAGATTATAGAAACTTTGTATCTAGTTGAGGTGATTAATAATATGTTCTCATTCACAAAAAGAAAAGATTGAAACGTGGGAGAGAAGACTGAAGACGAAAGAGAAGCTTTAAAAGTTAATGCAGATGAGAATAAGTAATACGATTGTGAAAGCAACAGATATATTAGGGTAAAGTTTAATAAAGAATAAAGGATAAATTAGAATTATTCAAAATTAAGTATGGATATCATTGAAAAGAATAAGTAAACAATGGAATACCATCAAATTGGTGATTTAAAATAATGAGAGTTTTCATGGTTACAAAATTATAAAATTAAATCATATCATACCAATTAATTAAGAGAAAATGCTCTAAACCCTCCCCCTCCCAACCTATACCCAAAATTCCAACTACACACTCCATCTTCACAGGTGTTCTATCACCCTTGAACCTTTTATTTCCCCATTGAATATACCTCTATTTGTTGATATTTCTGCATAAACCAAATATACCGAGTAACGTGATTACACGTGCGACCCCCACTACATACTTTTTATTTTTCCTCTTAAATAGTAATGAAATGTCATTACTCCCCCATAACCCGCAATTTTCTTTTCTTTTCTCTTTTCGCTTCCTCATCTTTCTCCTAAATAGTTATGCATTTCTAGTGATGAACCAAACATTCTTTGTGTGTGTTGTTTACTTGATTACATTGTTTATCACCTGATCAATGCTTATTTTCAATAAGGGTTAGTTCTTTGTCCCTGATTTTGAGTTTATTCTTTGTTAGGAATTTTTGTTAAATCAAAAAATTAAGAGCTAACATTGTGTGAAATATTATTATATGCGGCTTACTATTATAGTGTGTGTGTATTCAATTTACACCATATTATAAAATAATTTTTATGAAACTAGTTTTTTCTTTCTCGTTGTAGTCTTGTAATGTTGCATTTATGTTCATCTTAGTATTATGTTCATCTAACTTTGAATACTATTACTTTCTAGTTCGTAATGTATGTATAATAATTAATATTGATTGCTTTCAGGTTAGAGATGAATGGTTTTACTTTGATTACTCTTAGGTGGTTCCATGGTGGGGGTATTAGATTTAAGTAATGGAGAACCAATATATAATGGTGGAAAAGTTATAAAATTTTTAGATGTTAATGTAAATAAGATGTCATATTTTGAGTTGAAAGGCTATATTAAAAATTTGAGATATAGCAAAACTTGCACCTTTAGTATTAAACCACTTAATAGTGACATTTTGGTAAATGTTGATAATGACATGAATATTTTAGACATGATGTGCTCCTTGAAATATGGGGATATTGTAGAGGTCTTTGTGAAGCATTTGATTGATGAGGCAATTGTGAGGCCTATGCTATTAGAAAGAGGTATTCATGTGGATATGGAAGAATTTTGTTCAGCTTTTAATACAAGACCTAGTGAGAGTAAAAATTTTAACTCTAAGGTTGGTGAAGACCAATTAAATAGTGAGGATCATTTTACTATTTTTTCCTCTCACCTACTACAGATGGTGCTACTGTAGGAGATGATGATATATCTCATCCTATTGTAGATGATGCCACTGTAGATGGTGTTATTGCAGGAGATGGTGATATAGATACTGGTCCAGCTGGATCTAATTTTTCAAAAGAAGTAGAGGGTTCTGATTATTTAATTGAGGATAGTATTGAATCTGAAGTTGAATCTGTTAGAGATGAAGAGGAGGAAAAGTATGGTAGTTATGTACATGAGGAGGTTAGGGAGTTGAATACCAAAAAAGAGAGCATTTCAAAGGAGGAAAAGAAGGGAGATAGTACCAATCGACAAAGAAGAGGTACCAGTAGGTGAAGCTGGACCAGATCTAGGATTTGATGAAACTAAAACAGGTAAAATAAGTCATGAGGGAAGGCTAGGAGGTGATGAGCCTTACTTTCCTAGTTTTGATGAGTATAGTTGAGTTAGATGATGATGAGTGTTATTATGATGATGAACATTAAGTGGATGAATCTAGCAGAGCAAGAAGTGTAAAGTTATCAAGAAAGAGGAAGACAACGATAAAAAAAAATCATTTATGATCCCACTACAAAAAAAATATTGTCTGGCAATTGAGTATGCTTTTTAAAGATGTGAAAGAATTTAGAAGTGTAGTAACTAAAAATGCAATAAAAAGAGAGTTCGGGTGGAGAAGTGTGTGAGTGATAAAAATGAATTTTGAGCTAGGTGCAAAGATGGTTGTTCATGGTTGTTGTATGCATATTTTGAAAAGAGAATAAATGATTTCATGATAAAAAATTTCAACCCAAATCATACTTGCAACAAGACAATTAGAAATTAGTTGTGCAATACAAAGTTTTTATCAAAAGACTACAAAAAAGAATAATTGAGCAACCAAACATCAGTCTTCAAGTTACAGGAGCTGATTAGAAAAAAAATTTAAACTTTATGTTGGCAAGACTACTGCGAGAAGAGCAAGAGCTAAAGTTTTGAAAGATATAATGGGTGATCATGTTATAGAATTTGGAAGAATTCTTGATTATAAGGATCAATTTTTAAGGACCAATCTAGGGACCAGTTGTATTATCAAACTTGAGAACTTGGTCCAATTAGAAAATCAGTATTTTTAAATTTATTTTTATGCTTTAAAGAAGGCATGATTACATTGTAGGAGATCCATAGTCTTAGATGGGTGTTTCCTTAAAGGTGTTTGTAAATGTCTGTTGTTAGTTGTTGTGGCCAAGGATGGTAACAATCAAATGCTTCCATTTGCTTGGGTTGTAATTGAAAAAAAGAACAAAAACTCATGGATTATGTTTGTCAAGTGCATAAGAGATGACCCAGGACTTGGAGAGGGTGAAGATGTCTCCTTGATAACAGATATGTAAAAGGTATGTGAACTGATTTATTTTGTATTTGTATGTACTTATTTTGTAACTTTTACTTTCTATTTTCACTTTCTATCATCTATTTCCGGGACTGTATGCAGTAATTGAAGAAGTATTACCACATTGTGAACATAGAAAATGTGTCAGGTACATATTAGCTAACAGGTCTAAGGATTGAAGGGGTATTCGAAGAAGACAAGAATTTTGAAAGATATCCAAGAGTACATTTGAGTCTTAATTAAGAAAAAATATAGAGAAGATAAAGTTGTTAAGTCCAAAAAAAATATCGAATGACTTAATGTACTACAATATCAATTATTGGTGCAAAATTTACTTCAATACTGAAGTAAAGTGTGATTTTATAGACAACAATATGTTTAAATATTTTAATGCATGGATCTTGGCAGCTAGACACAAGACTTTCATTACTATACTTGAAGAAATAAGAATAAAGATGATGATAAGAATAGCCAATTTAAGGGAGTTTCCAAGTACTTAGAAGTGTAATTTCTCTCCAATGGCTATAAAGATTTTAGAGGAGAACATTAGCAGGTCAATGAATTGTACCATTAAGTTTATGGAGTTTCTGGTTTTGAAGTGAAAGAAGGACTTGGACAACACAAAGTGGATATTGCTAGGAGGACTTGTAGTTGTAGAGTGTAGCAGTTAAAAGGGCATATCATGTGAACATGTTGTGGTTCTATTATACTTAAATAAGTTTTCTCTTTATGACTATACAGAGAACTACTATAGTAAGAAAACTTACTTGAGACACTAACACCAACACCTAGTGCACCAACCACCATCTAATGCATCAGAAAGGACAGAACCAACAGGCTTAGTCAAGAGAAGAAGTAGACCAAAGGTGATACTTGAAATTATTTTAAATATTATTAAATTAATTTTTCTTATTTTATAACTTTTTTATATGTATAGAAAATTTCATCAGTACCAATAGAAGTTGAGCTTCCACTAAAAAGAGAGAGACCAAAAAGATATCATTAGTAACACCAAGTGCACCTCCTTTACCTATTGCACCTACTACTTTTCCTGCATCTTGTTCTACTCCTAATTATCATGCATCATCTTTAGTAGTTGATACAATACCAAACAAAATATCAAGAATCGTGTAAAATGGGTGTGTTTTAAGCTGCAAACGGCTTCAAAGTTATGAATGTGAGTCTTTGCTATATCTTAATCTATTTTATTGATTTAGACAATTTAAATTTTGAGTTCTATTCACTTTATTATTGTAGCCTGATATGTCAAGTAGTAACATCTACTCTATTGGTCAAGCAAAAGTGACAAATCCAGCTGATGTAACTGATGATATTGGTTATACACCAAGTGCTACAACTAAGTTGAAATGGAATGGTAAAGCAACAATCTCAACAAGAAAACTTCAAAAGCTTAGAAAGAAGCAAAGAAAAATGACAACAAGAAGTACTTCTAGTCCTTCACAGTCAAAAATGTCATGAAAATTGTAGTGATGTTGATGTACTTAAGAATATTTTTTATGGATATTGTCATAAAGCTGTTGGACATGTCTGAAGTTGTTGGACATGTGAGGTCTTATGTTTGCTAGACATTGAGCACTCTTTTTGTTTGTAAATTATGATTTATGTGAGGCCTTATGATTATTTGGTGATGCTGAAGTATGATTGAATGGTGACGTTTGTGTTCAGATATTATTGTGTATATAGACGATATTTACATAATTACACAAGCTTCAATTAACACAAACTTCATAGATTGAAATATAGAGATGTACAAATGTGGTCACATTGATAATTCTGATGAAGAAAGCAACAATACAAATAAAAAACTACTTTATTGGTTGTTGGTGAACATAGCAACAATACAAATTCAAATACACAAAAATATCTTCCTACACCATTTCGATCTTTCATTGAGCCTCCTCTTCAATATCACATTAGACTTACTCAAATTGTCAATTTGAACTTTCTTAATTCATAATTCTTGTTCCAATTCATTAATTACGTTCACCAATCTTGAAAGGATAAAATTTGATCTTGGATCTACTTCTTCTTTGTCCCTCCATTGAAAAAATTTATAATTTTTAGACTGAAAAATAGAGAAAACTGGTGCATTAGCATCAGTAGGATATAAAAGTGAATGTAGAATACATGAAAAAACACATAGATAGCATGGGCAAGATCAAAACCTTCTTCTCAGATTTGATTTCGACCAAAAAATTTGCATATTTAGTAAATTCATGTTTGCATCTCACTGTAGCATTGAACATTGGTCAGATTCATCCATACAAAGCTTATTCAAGTTCTTATTTGCCATTTTAAAGAAACTTGTAGAAAAATCAAAATCCAAATTACAAACCCAAAGTAAGAAATTGGAGCAGATTACAAATACTAACTTCAAGATTTAAAATAGAAATTAGTGGTGTCAAAAAAGTCTTGCTATTTAGAAAGAAAATTCTTTAAAAAATTGAATAATGGAAGCATGGATTAATAATGAAAAAAAAAGAAAAATAATTTAAGATAAAAAATTGGGGAAGATGATTGTTGGGGCTAAAGAGGTGTTCTCACCTCTTATTGACGTGGCTTATCTATGTGTAAAAAAAATTCAAAAAACTAGAGATCCAACGCGCTTAGAGGAGGTGTTTCCACTTCCTATGACAAATCAACAAATGGGACTAAAGAGGTGTTCTCACCTCTTATGAAGATGGCTTATCCATGTATAAGAAAAATTCAAAACACTAGAGCTCCAACATGATTAGAGGAGATGTTCCCACCTCCTATGACATATCAATAAATAAGGAGGGTATTAAATGGGAAAATAAAAAATTTAGGGAAGTGATAGGACACACATGAAGATGCAGTGTGCAGTTGAGATTTCAGATATAGATTGAGGGGATTTTGGACCATTTTTTTATAATTAAAGAAATAATCAAAATAAATGTGGTTCTTACTAATCGTACCGTACCATACCATATCATACCACAAAAAAATATCATCCAAACAAGTTGTTAGGGAACTAAAGAGCTTTGATGAAAGGAATGCCAATTATATATATAAATGTGAGTTCCTTTACCACCATCGCACCAATAAAAATGCTTCACATCACCCAGGACAATAAAGGGTATTTTCATCTTGTCGTTAGTGATAAAAACATACGCTCACATGCCCACCATGCCCAAGGGCATACTCCTGTTTTGCTGATATCTGTCAAGATTCTCTTCCTTCACCGTTGGTCGTGTGGTTCCGATTCATATGAATTGATCCACGCGGCTTACCCTTCGTCTTCCAGTTGTTCCCCTTTCTCTTTCTTGTTTTGCTCTTGCGGAATAAAGGATCTTTGCCTTGCTACTTCACTCTGTTTGAGTTTGCACAATGTGGGTATTTTGGGAATGATGAAGGTGCAACTTTCTCCTTTTCTTGATTGGTTAGATTATCACAGTTTTTACTTGGTGTTATTTGCTAATTTCTTTAATCAATTCTTATGTTACTGAGCAACCATCTTAAAAGTTAAAATACAGAATTGCATGGAGTAGTTGTGTGGAATTTTACTTACAATTGTGTTGCTACGAAGACAATAAATGTTTTTCATTAAAATTTTAGTATTATGTAGCTATTAATTTGATTCGAAATCTGATAACTACGGTAGGAAAAAAAATATGAACTTCAGACTTTATGTTTTTAATTTCTATATTATATCGGGGATGCAGATCTAAACAATTTAAGGATCCTGATATTATTGTAGAATCTATTTTTTCCCCTTCTTGTGACTATTCCTTCTTTAGTTACTTGAAAGTCTTACTCTTTTAGCAATTGTTTCTACCTAGAATTAAAAACTCCATCTCCTTGGTATACATTAACCTTTTTAGCAGCTGTTTATACTTAGGATTAAAAGCTCCATCTCCTTGGTGGACGTTAACATTTCTACTGTTCACCTCAATATCCTGAAAAGGAGAAAACAAGAAGAACGCTGACAAACTATCTCCACACTAGGCAGGATAATGAATACTTCTATCTATCTATTTATGAAAAAGAGAATCCTACCAAAGAATATGCACCGTATATGAGAAAACCAGATTAATTGGGAAAAACTGAAGTTGGTCCCAAATTTAAAAAAGATCGAAAATCACACTATTTTAGGGAATATTACTTCATTTCAAAATGGTAACTTTGGCATCTTGGGATAGCCTAAAGAATTATGATATACACAACCAGAACTTTCACATTTTAGATCAGTTATATCCCAAAGACCCCCCTTAAATTATTGATAGACATAGTCCATAAACAAAATCATTATATCACTTATTTTATGCAGCTGCAACATCATGAAAAACTTCTTCCAAGATAATCAAACTCTTCAAAATGGAGGAAAATTAAAAAGGTGAATACCTGCTACTTTCTGCGCCAGCCTACAATACCCTCGTTGACCATAGTTGCTCCAATAACAAGTACAAGAGGAAGTATGGAACCAATGGTGTAAGAGTCGAGATTCTAGTTATAAGAAAGTAGAAATTAGCTACCCTTGTAAACTGCTCAAATGAGGATTTTGGCTAGAAAGTTGTAGCAGTATATTTTGTTGTGCTGATATAATTTCGTGCATATTTCCTATTTTGACCCTCCAAACTATCTGGTTCATTGCAAAATGCCGCTCTAGAAAATCCAAACCCTCTAATCTGTGAATGATCATCACTCAAGATTGAGGCTTTTCCACATCTAATTGAATAAAAATTGCTAAAAGAGGAGAGTTGAGTATCTTCTTCCTTCACCACCATCGGACCAATCAAAATGATCCACATCACCCAGGACGACGAAGGGTATTTTTGTCTTGCGGCAGTGATAAAAACATACGCTCACATGCCCACCATGCCCAAGGACATGCTCCTGCTTTGTCGATGTCTGTCGAGCTTCTCTTCCTTCACTGTTGGCCGCATGGTTCCGATTCATATGAATCGGTCCACGCGGCTTGCCCTTCGTCTTCCAGTTGTTCCCCCTTCTTTTTCTTGTTGTGCTCTTGCAGAATAAAGGATCTTCGCCTTGCTACTTCGCCCTTTTCGAGCTTGCACAATGTGGGTATTTTGAGAATGATGAAGGTGCAACTTTCTCCTTTTCTTGATTGATTAGATTATCACAATTTTTACTAGGTGCTCTTTGCTGATTTCTGTCATCAATTCTTATGTTAATACGCAACCATCTTAAAAGTTAAAATACAGATATGCATGGAGCAGTTGTGTGAAATTTTACTTACAACTGTGATGCTACGAAGACAATCAATGTTTTCCATTAAAATTTTAGTATTATGTAGCTATTAATTCGATTCAAAATTTGATAAACTATGGTAGGAAAAAAGAAAAAATATGAACTTCAATCTTTATATTTTTTATTTCTATATTATATTGGGGATGCAGATCTAAACAACTTAGGGATTCTGGTATTGCTGTAGAATCTATTTCTTTCCCCTTCTTGTGATTATTCCTTCTTTAATTACTTGAAAGTCTTACTTTTTTAGGTACTGTTTTTACCTAGAATTAAAAACTCCATCTCCTTGGTGTATGTTAACCTTTTTAGCAACTGTTTCTATCTAGGATTAAAAATTCCATCTCCTTGGTGTAAGTTAACCTTCCTACTGTTCACCTCAATATCCTGAAAAGGAGAAAACGAGAAGAACGATGGCAAACTGTCTGCACGTTAGGTAGGAAAATGAATATTGTTATCAATCTATATATGAAAAGGAGAATCCTGCCAAAGAATTTGCATCATAGATGAGAAAATCAGATTAATTGGAAAAAAATGAAGTTGGTCCCAAATTTAAAAAAGATTGAAAATCACACTATTTTAGGGAATATTACTTTCATTTCAAAATGGTAACTTTGGCATCTTGGGAGAGCCTAAAAATTATGATATACACAACCAGAACTTTCACATTTTAGATCAGTTGTATCCCAAAGACCCACCTCAAATTATTGATAGACATAGTCCATAAACAAAATCATTATATCACTTATTTTATGCAGCTGCAACATCATGAAAAAACTTCTTCCAAAATAATAAAACTCTTCAAAATGGAGGAAAATAAAAAAGGTGAATACCTGTTTCTTTCTGTGCCAGCCTACAATACCCTCTTTGACCATAGTTGCTCCAATAACATGTACAAGAGGAAGTATGGAGCTAATGGTGTAAGAGCCGAGATTCCAATCACAAGAAAGTAGAAATTAGCTACCCTTGTAAACTGCTCAAACGAGGATTTTGGCAAGAAAGTTGCAGCAGTATATTTTGTTGTGCTAACATAATTCCTTGCCCTAATTTCACCCTCCAAACTGTCTGGTTCATTGCAAAATGCCGCTCTAGAAAATTTAGGCCCTCCAATTTGTGAATGATCATCACTCAAAACTGAGGCTTTGCCACATCTAAGTGAGTAAAAATTGCTAAAAGAGGAGAGTTGAGTATCTTTCTTAAGAATGTTATAGTGCTAGCCCCTTGTCTACACATGCTACAGAGGTGTTTAACCTCATCGATCATAGATAAAACTAGGACAAAGTTGAAAAACCCCATAATAAAACCTATCTTATGTTTTTCCAGTATCTATTACATTAATGGTTCTTGACACAACTTCTGTAAATTCATACCTTCTAGATAAAACCTATTTGTGTGGTGCTAACTTTCGACGCACAGTTGTCCTTGTTGGTTCTCTCCGAGTAACAAATATGAAATTTGCTCATGTAATAGTAAATCAGAAATTTACAAAAGCAAAAGGCACGTGTCATGCTAAATTTGTAATTTACTCATTAGACATATATTGAAGAAATAAAATATTCTTCAAGATTGTTTGTTCTCATGATAAGTAGACTGGGTCAATTAATGTTAGGATTGAATTCCCTAAATTATGAAAGTATGAAAGGTGAATATGGGCCCGTTCACCATCATGTAATATTATAAATGGATGCATCTATAAGATGATCGCATGTGCATTTATTGTCAATCTGAAGTTTGACATTTGAAAAATTATTTGTGTAAAATAATTGAGTTAAGAGCACAACTTTTAGAATACATAATCAAAATAATTCATCTTGATGATATTGAGAAATATCCAAGGTGATTGACACTAAATATTTTAGATAAATGGTTGTCATGACCCGGATAGGGGCCTAGATGTGACATGGCGAAGGAGAACCTCAAAGTCCTCGATCAAGCCATCATAGCATCATTACACATATCATCGGTTCGGAAGATCGTAAGCAAAATACATAGCACATACGCTCTAAGGGAATCGGGGCTTCGGACTCAAGCTATGGGGATGTTGTCGGGAATGGGATAAACATGGATTCACATAACACATAGCAATTATCTCTAAGGG
>JBCEWC010011635.1:0-16517 GCA_038996855.1 Solanum aculeatissimum | reverse complement strand
TCCTAATTTACCCTTGTCATTAATTATAGTTATTTTCCTATTACATTTTTCAATACAATGTATTAATTATATTCAAATGGTGATTTGGTAAAATTACCCCTATCATTTATCATTTCTTAATCCCTATGCCAAGTCAATAGGGGCCAAGTAAAGTTGGACGGAGGGAGTAATTGATTAGCTTAGATAACTATAGTTTGAATTAGGAGAAATTCTCTCTTTGAGTCTTTCTAGTTTCTGTTGTGTATATATCTCGTTTATATATTGTTTATCATGTGACATGAGAGAAAATTGACACCACAATTATGATACAAAGAATCATGAAATTGCTAATTCTTAATTTAAAAGTAGTACCAATTATACGAAATCAATCTAACATCATTGTATATCACGTGTATAACTCTTGTATATCACATTAAAAAAATCGTAAATATTATATGGATAAATAATCGTAAAAACTTTGAGATTTCTAGATATTTTTATATCCATTGATCCCGGATTTGAATTGATTTTAGAATGAATAATAAGTCCATGATGATTGGAAAGCTTGGTAACAATAACGCTTCACCATTGTCATAGACGAGTTTATTAGATTTGTAACTATTTTAAAAAATGGATGGTTGAGGTTTTTTTTAAATATATGAAATTTATATTTCAAATTTAAATTTATGTGAAGTAGGTTTGAATATTAAATTGTGTGTTTGATTAAATTTCAAATAACATCTGATTGATTTTCTCATGTTTGCTTCAATCTTAATTATGTGTAGTAATTGATTTTAATGATTTAATTTGCTTTAGTGGATCACAACTTTAGGAAAAAATTATTTAAAGTTTGGACCTGTTAAAATTATAATTTCAATTAAAAATATTTGAAATTGACATAGACAAGTCATTGCATTTTTGAATTCTTACTAAGGTCATAATTTAGTGTTGTACTAAAATATCTCTGAAGTTTGACTTTGTTAATTTCATAATTTCTAAAAGAAAATAAATTGAAGTTGATTTTGCCAAATTATACCAAACTTTTTATAGAAATGTTTGATGTTTGACCTTTATAAGATTACATTTCAAATAAAAATATCTAAAGTCAGATAAAATTTTTACTTTACATTTGAAGTTATATCTGAAATGAATATATTTGTATTTTTTTCTAACTTTATATATAAATTGTTGAAGATCCTCAAAAAGAAAATTTATACACTTAATTCAAAATAAATCACAACCTATTATAAAATTACAATCCCTAATATATTAGGCAAATCCAAAATTTGATCTATACAAATTTAATCTGACATACTTAACAATTTTTATGTGGTTAAAGCTTCCAAAAGTAAATTTACAAACAAAATATGATAGTGGCTTTAAAAGAAGAAAAATTGATAACTAATATGAGATAGTAAAATATAGAAAAATTGTAAATTTATTAATGAGTATTCAATTTCATTTTATAATCTTTTCTCAGTTTTTCCTTCCATGGCCAAACAATAATAATAATAGAATTGTAGAGTATATGTGCTGAACTGTGAGAAAATCTTAGTAGCCCAGTTGATTGACTATTTGAACTTTCTCCTGGATTTCTCACCTTGTTGATGAGGGTTCGAGAAATTGTAATTTATATTTATGAGATAAATATTATAATGTATTAACTAAATTATTACTTTAGTTTACCAACTAAGTTAATTGCCTAATATTATCCTTTAACCAAATAACAAAAGTTATTGAATAGTCCAAAAAACTTATTTAAAATTTACGAGATAAATTTTTTATAACATAACAAGTTGTATTTCTCAAAACAACTTAATGAGTCATTACAATATTTTTTCATCTCATTGATATGAAAAAAATTATAATCAATAATATTTTTTATATAAAATATTAAATTAATTTAATCTAATTTAATTTTAAAAATTAATCAATTTAATTTTTAAAAAGTGCAACACGATAACTAAAAGAAAACGAAAAACCTAGAATTTAAACCAAATGAAAAAGAAAAGAATCTAAATGTTTTTTTAAGATGAATTTGACAACTTGATGTGATTTTACGAAAGACATAAAAAGTGAAAAAAGGATATACTAAATTCATTGAGAGAATATTCAAGTTTCATCAAATATGGGCCTTTTTTGTGCAGGAAAAAAAGCCCAGATTACTGAAATTTTCACCCGTCCGATACTTTCAACCCGGATAAACCCATTGAATCATTGATGGCGATGGCAACCAATCCTAAAGAGGACAAACTTTGGTTTCTCAGTTTCCATTTCTCCATAGCAACAGAAAACAAACAAACAAAAAAAGTATTCGGTGCTTTATCTTCTTATTTCAATAATCAATTGTGAAGTTGGATTTGTTGCATTTTCAGGTGAGTATAGAAATTATTTATCTCATTTTATTGATTGTTGGTACAAATTATATGTTTCAATAGCTGTTCATATGTAGAATTTTGTTATTATATTTGTGGTTATAATTTTGATGGAATTAAAGGAAGAATCAGACACTTTCATCAATATCAGTTTTTTTAAAAATTTTGTTTTTAGAAGAAGAGCAGTTTCAAAGTGTTTGTGAATATGTTTTAGCAAAATTTGACAAACATTATGTGAGGTTTATTATCTCAGTTTGATTTTTGACTCTTTTAAGGAGTGATTCTGTTAGCTAGATGAGTTGTTTCTTTATGGCCAAAGAGAGAAGGTTGTTACATTAAATTTTATAAATTTAAGCTTAGTGATTCTTAGACTTCTGCGTTGGTTGGGCTGGGTTATGCTCCTTTATTGAGTTCAAGTTGACCAACCAATGAACCAATATTGACCTGATTAAACTTTGGGTGCTTTGGATCATAACTTGTTCTAAAATATGTTTTAAGCGGTCCAAGTTTGATTTACCGGCCCCTTGACATCCCTAGCATGAGTTTTAGTTTATGCAGTTATCTATGTTTATTACTTTGACGTGATTCTTTACATATGTGTAATGGCAAGTTACTCTTATCTATGAAATTCGAGAACAAGGATCCCCCACTCTAGCATTAAAGAATCCCCAAGCAAGTTGTCTAGAAGGATGAAAATTATGTGTGGATTTCAGAAAGAAAACACTCGACCACATAGTCTGTAGAGAAATATAGCAGAAGAAAAGTATGATCGGGAGACCTTCTGCTAGCCCAAGATCGTTAACGAAGATCGGAAGATTTAACTAAAGAAGAGGAAGCTTTGTTACGAAAGAAGACTACTTGAATTGCATTCAATTTTTTGGTTGATTACAAATGCCTAATGGTCATCCCTATTTATACTTGTGTAGGGATGCTTCTAGATATTATTCTACACACTTATACCAGAAATATCTAGATATTATCTTCTAACAAAAATCTATATTATTCTATAATCTACTACAAATGTCTTCCTAAAATATCTATAAGAAAATTCTAGTAACTTTATCTTCTACTCTAGAATATCGAGATATTTCTACGAGATATTTATCTCAAATACTACACTAAATTATTCTAGAAACTAATCTATGATAATTCAAAAAATCATCTTTAATTTTCACAGTCGGCAAAAGTGTTTCATTTTCAGAATGATAGACACATCTCAAAACTGGCTATAGTTAACAGGACCTTAACCCTCTATGGTAGAACTAAAAGTCTGGTTTCCCCTTTTAAACATGAGAATGAAAAACTAATACAATGGATTTATACAGTTTTGATGACTAGGAAACTTACAATGAAATTCAAGTAATAATAGTTTCAGTTCTGTTGTAATTCATAGTAGTCGGTTTCATTCTGATAGTCGGGATGGTTAGCTTGGGCACTAATGGTATTTTATATTTATAATACATTGTCTAATGACAATCTTCCTTACTTGAATCATGATAAAATGATATTGTATATTGATTTATGGTTTACATTTGACTTCAAGATTAAATTTATGTATTTTAGATTTATTATTGGTGCAAGTATATCTCATATTCACATAACGTGAATATAATTTCTATTTTCTGCATGGTAGATATTGCTCTCTATGTCTGTTGAACGAGCTTTGAAGAAGCTAGTTTCCGGTGTCATCCTTGATTTGGATGGTACACTTCTTAATACAGGTCGGTAATACTCTTCTTGTTTGACTTTACACTTCTCGAATTATATTCTTTGCCGTTCACCTATTCATGGTATTAGTTCTCGATGAACTATTACTTTAATATTCAAAAGCATTCACTAGAGTTCCTTTTAGTTCCTTCTAATTTTTTACATATCCAATAGAAATATGAAATGACCAGAAACATTTGAAATTTTGGATGAAGATATTTACAATTTCATTTTCTTACTGGTGTAATCTTTATTCTAAGTGTAGATTGTATCATTGTAGTATAATTGTTTCATCCACATGAAATTCTCTAATCAAATTATCTCGTCTCAGAACGTACTTAATACGAGGTTCCTGTAAGCTTAGTGGGCCAGCAGCTATTTTAAACTTTGATACCCTAACTTGAGATGTACTTTGGCTCTCAAGTCTCAAGTATGAATGATTTACAACTATGAAGTCCTTTTTGTACAAAAGAAAATTTGGAACTAGGCATTCTGTTGTAGAGTTAACTGTGGCATAGTATCAATCTTTATATTGCCATTGTCTTCCTTGTGTGTATTTGTGTTTCTTTTTAGACTCAGGTTTTCCAATGTTAATTTGATCTCTTTGTTCTGACAGATGGCATTGTGAGTGAGATTTTAAAGACTTTCTTAGTTAAGTATGGAAAGCAATGGGACGGGAGAGAAGCTCCTAACATAGTAGGAAAAACCCCAACAGAAGCTGCGGCTGCAGTAGTTCAAGATTATGGGCTCCCATTGTCAACAGATGATTTTCTTTCTCATTTTTATGAGATGCTGTCTGACCAGTAAACAAACCAGCAAACATAGTTTTATTTCCTTTCTGTTTATTGATTTATCTTATACAAGCTGAAATTGAATAGACTGTTGGATGATTATTCACCTTAAAATATTATTAAGCTGACTCTTTTCCTCAAAATCCTATTAATGGATGTTAAAGGAGAGATTTTACAAAATAAAAACCTTCTGGTCTTTTATAGATGGAGCATGGTGGTAAATCGCAAGCTAGTTAGTAGAGAAAAGAGTAGTAGAGAACATAGTTCTGCAGTGTTTTTTTGCTCAAAACCCTTAGTAAAGAAGTACACAGGTACTGGATGGTAATTAAAACTGTGGAGAATTACTAAAAGGGGAACCACTCATTTTGATCTCCAACTCAGAAAATGGTTACTTTCTTTCTTTTATCTTCTTTGCTTTTGGTGATATTCATTTTATTATTATTATTAAAAATAGATCACCGGAAAAAAAAAGGAAAAAAGAGGCTAGCAATAATGGTACAACTACATTAACTTATCAAAAAAAAATAAATTGTTTATTAGTTGATCATCTGTGTGTCTTGTATATCACAATTGTTTTTTAAAATTTAAATGGACTGTAGTTTTCCGTTTCTTTTGTTGTTCTCTTTTGTTTTGGGGTGGGGGAGAGGAGGGGGAGGGGTAGAAGCCCTAGAAGGTATACGAATGATATACTCATCGATGGCATTGTTGGTTTAAGGAACCTAATTTTGTAATTGGATCTTGCTAAGAGCAATGTTTGATTGGTGTTACCTTTTTCTTTTCTTTGAGCTAGTAAAACTCTGATTATCTTCTGATTGTTTGCGAGATCTTGTGATGTATGCATGCCAATTCAAAGTTCTTATAAAAATTTGTTAATTTGATATAGGTGGGGCAATATCAAAGCTCTTCCGGGGGCCAATCGATTGATTAACCATTTGAAGGGTCATGGTGTACCCATGGCGTTGGCGTCAAATTCTTCTAGATCTAACATAGAAGCCAAAATTTTTCATCATGCAGGTAGGGTTTTAACATATATGGATAGAGAGATATTTCTTTCCTTCGGAAGGTATTTTGCACCAGTCCTGTACATAAGATGGCATTTATGCTTGGTGCTTTGATTGGCATAGTCTTTTTTGTTTTCAGGATGGAAAGAATCCTTCTTAGCTATTGTTGGAGGAGACGAAGTGAAAGCTGGAAAGCCATCTCCGGAAATGTAAATCTGGATGAATTGTTTACCTTTGTCCTCCTCATTTCATAATCTGGTATTCTGGATGTTAAATTAACTTAATATTTTGTTAGATTTCTTGAAGCAGCTAAAAGGCTCAACATGGATTCATCCAGCTTTCTCGTCATTGAAGATTCAATGTGAGTTTTTATCTTAAAAAATTATGTAGTGATATATCCTCTCAGAAGCATAGGGTCATGTTGGAAAATCTAACTGCTGGTCAAAAGAAGGAAGAAAAAGAAGGGTACCTGTCTGCTGGGTTACCTGTCTGCTGGATTTTCTCCTCTAAAGATGTTGAGGGTTCTGTTAGAGTTTGTCATTCTCAGCTCAGATTTACACATGTTAAGATGGATAAGCAGCATGGTTGACTGAATGATATTAGCTACTAACTTTTGACATTGTAATTTACAATTTCTCGATTTATTAGATTATTTTCTTTTTCATGGATAATGAGTTAAAATTCCTTGTCATTGCTTTTGAGTTTTCTAGGCTGAATATGAGCTTTTTTTTCTCCCAAGACCATATTGGTTTTGAGTTGGATGTTAATTGTTTTATCTCATAACTTAGTGAAAGTAACTCGACCAGATACATATGTTAGACCAGGTGTTACTGCTGGTAAGGCTGCTGGAATGGCAGTAGTTGCTGTACCATCTCTTGCAAAGCAGTCTCATCTTTATACTTCTGCTGATGAAGTGATCAATTCTCTTCTAGATTTGCAACTAGAAAAGTGGGGACTACCTGCATTTGAAGATAGTAAGTCTTTATGACTGCTTTACTTATATGATGGTATTTGATTTTTCTTTCAATATTTGACTGGAAGCATATGCAGGGATAGAAGGTACTTTGCCTTTAGAACCTTGGTGTATTGGTGGTCCTGTCATTAAGGGATTTGGGCGCGGGTCAAAGGTTCTCGGGATCCCCACAGGTATGCTGTCTTCTTTATTCCTTTTGCTGAATGGCTAATGTAAATGCTTGACTCGTTAGCTATGTTCATTTGGAATGACTGTCAGAATTTCTCAGAAGTTTGTTATTGGAATTTCAGTTTCTTGTGAGCCTGTCATATCAGAGATTTTGATTTTATGTCAACTTGTTATTTGGATTCGAACAACTCCAATTGTTGGAGGGGCATGGAAGATTAGTTTCTTGCCTCTTATGACTCAACAGTGATGTGTTTTTCTATTCTTATGAGGTCACATGTTCTTTTCAGCTAATTTATCCCCAGAAGGTTATTCAGCCATTCTTTCAGAACATCCAGCGGGTGTATATTTTGGATGGGCAGGACTATCAGGTCGAGGTGTCTACAAGATGGTCATGAGCATTGGTTGGAATCCTTACTTCAATAACACTGAGAAGACAATTGTAAGTGTGTCGTGACTTGTGTTTCTTTTTTATTCTAGACTTTTTTGGGTTTGTTGAAAGACCACTTTCCTCGTAGGAACCATGGTTGCTTCATGACTTCAATGACGACTTTTATGGTGTAGAATTGCATCTAGTTGTTGTGGGCTACATACGGCCAGAGGTATTGTGGCCTAATTACTCTTATTTTCCCTTTTTCTCTCTTATATCACTTGCCGATATTACTGTCTATTTGCATTATTGCAGGCCAACTTTCCATCACTTGAAGACTTGATAACAAAAATTCACGAGGACAGGAAGATTGCAGAAAGAGCTCTCGAACTTCCTCAATACTTGAAGTACAAGGACGATCCATACCTTAAAATCTCTTTGTATCAGGAAAATTGATCATTGAAGTCTTGAAGCTCATTGTTGCTAATTGGGATTGCATCCGTCTCTAATTCCTCAGAATTGTAACAATAGACTTCTCATCTATTGCATGGAATGCTCTATACCAGAAAAAAGAGAAAAAATTGAATGTATAGCTATATGGAAGTAAAATAACTAAGTTGTGGTTATAAAGTAGGCTAAGCATTTCCAGGGGGTATCAGCCAATGGTAAAGTGTTCAAGTGCAGGATCCTTGGACTGAGAATTTCAAGTTCTGGTGTCAATTAAGTGTTGCCCCTAATTTGGCCAATTTTTTAAGTACAAATATGGACCTATCTATGTGAATTTATTCTGCCTTGGACAGATATATTTGTGGGTGGGAAGTATCATTTGTCAGTGTTAACTGTTAATGTAACTTGTTTTCTGGCTGTTAATAATTTGGAAGTATGCAAGCTGGTGCAGATTGTAGATTGCTTCCTTCTATGCATCAATGACAGTCTCTGTGATCTTCCAATTCAGTCAAAAGTCTTCGTAGGGTGGGGATGCCTGGTTTTGTAACATTTTTACAAATTTATTTTTAGTTTTGTGTGTTCTTTTTACACCTAAAATAATTTTTTTAATGTGTGAAAAAGATAAAATAATACAAGTGATTTCTAATCATTCCTTTTTATTATTAGCAGGATAAATCTAATATGGAATATCTGTTTACACCTGGCTCAAGTAAAGTAGTAACATAGTTTATAGTTAACAAATAGACTTGCCTCTTAAATTTTCTTCCTTTTTGGTCCTTGCAAATTTGCAATTGAGACATCTTAAGGGAATCTCATTGATTCACTATGACTAAATAGTGCAAAATTGGACAGAACAAGTCTTCTGAAACAGTAGTAATCTTGACGGACGTAGTTATTCGATGACAATAGTGACGAGGAATAATATCTATTAACAAAAATAGTAAGGAAATGAATAATATCTATTAATAAAATAGTTAGAAAATGAAATGAATTAATAAGTTATTCGATGATAATGATAATAGTATTGTAAATAAGGTGTCATGCACCGTCTCTTGCCAAGTGATCAAGATATGGTACATGACATAGCAAAGTAATTGTCCATGTGTCACTCTTGGCCAAGACAACGTGGCAACAGAGTGACACTTAGTATTACTTCAAAAGGCTATAAATAGCCATTCTGTTCGTGAGAGAGAAGTAGTACAAATTTCTTTTCCTTTTAATTTTATATCTTTTAATATATTTTATAATTATTGGCTTTTATAACGAGTAGTAACAAATAACAAGTATTAATAAAATAAGAGATAATGTAACATATTTAAAATTTAGACCCATGAAAAATAGTAAGTATTAAAATAAATAATCAATGAGAGATAAAATGTGTCAATAAGTTAAATATGTTGATGATACATTGCTATACTACTTACAATTTTGACGATTTTGACAAATTTATAGCGGCAGACTCTTTCTTAAACAGCCAAAGCTAAAACCCAAAACCCCCCAACACTTGCACAGTTCACAGTGAATCAATGGAGGAAGAAGCTTCAGAGCAGCAGTTTGATGGAGAATCCATGGACGAAGATGCTGTAGAGCAGTTGGAAACCCCAACTGAAGCTGTAGAAGGCAAACCATCAGAAGAACCTTACCCTTGGCCCGTTATTCAGTATGATGTTCCGCCGTATCGAACTTATCATTTCTTCAACCAGTTCAGGAAGCCTTCAAACCCTAACAATTTCTTAAAGGGTGTCAAGTGGTATGTTTTCCCCCCGTTTCTTTTATGCCCTGTTTTCTCTGTTTTTCCCATGTAGTCTCATGGCTATCTTTTTTTTGTTTGTGGAATTATAGGTCCCCAGATGGTTCTGGATTCCTCACTTGCTCTGATGATAATACCTTTTGTTTATATAACTTGTAAGTTTTTGAATTGTTATATGTTTTTACCTGTGAACAATGATAATTTTTTTCTGGGAGATCTTTAAATTTTAAGTATCCAATAACTGTTAAGCATAGATGAATAACTTTCTTGTAACTTTTTTGGTTATTGGATATGCGGGGCTTAAAATTTATTGACAAATAAGAGTTTCATTTGACTCTGTTTGTGCGAGCTTAGCTTTCCGGTCAAAGCCTGGATATAGGGAGAAAGGCTGTGGAAGGTTGACAACTAGAATTAAAATAGTCATGATATGATGAAACATCTACACATAGAGCGGAATGGATATAGAGAATTCATATAGAGATCCCCAAGGAGTTTGTGATTGAGACACAATTAATTGATTGACAGATGGTATTTGCTGCTATTGTAAGGCAGACTATGCGGCACATAGAACATGGTAGTTATTCTAGCATTTCCATTGTCCTTGAGTTGTTCTGTTGATTTGGCTCTGCTTCCTTGATAGGCCATATGATGAAAGTGGATGGCTTGCTGATTTTTCCTCTTCAGCTGCTGATACCGGTAACATATGCTACTAGTCTATTTAGGTTTGAATGTGAAGCAACATTGTGGAAGTATGCTATAGTAATTACTTCTGATGTGGAAATTTGTCGATCATGTGTATTCAGCATTGAACTTGATATGATTTCCTATCTCATGTTTTTGTTTATTGTGTTTAAGACTGACTGATTCTTTACAGATTCTTATGCTGCAAGTCTTGTCATGAGTGACGGGGAGTCTGTATATGACTATTGCTGGTATCCCTATATGTCTTCTTCGAGTATGTTAGTTGTCTTGTTATCTGTGGTAATGCTGATGGTGATTAGAAAAAAATTGACTAGAGTTTGCTTTAATGACCCAGGTCCAGAGACATGTGTTTTTGCAAGTACTACCCGTGATCACCCTATTCATCTCTGGGATGCTACTACTGGACAGGTGCATCATCATCTTTAAAGCTGTTGCTACAAATGCTTTTTCCTCTCACTACTCTTTGATAGGTTGCTAGCAGCCCATGACTTGTGTTGCTGCTCAACAAGCCTAGCTAGGAAGATATTCTTCCCTACATTATATTTTTCTTGAAAAGAGAGAGAAAATAAAGAAACTTCTCTGTGATTCAATTTTGGAATTTGTTGAACCTGCAATTTTATCCTACAAGCTGTGAATCATCTTGCAGTCCTAATGTATCACCATATTTGTTTACTATCAACTTACATTTGATCATAGCCTTGAAAGGATGAAGAATGAGGCATCATAGAGATTGGAATTTTCCATAAAGAGTGGTTGCCCCTCTGCTATGCCAGTGATTTCCATTGATAATTATAAAATCAATAGCCCTTTGAAATAAACAAGAAAAGAAAAAAATAAAATTGTCATCCAAACACGCCTTTTTGGATTATTTTCAATCATTGCATTGAAATATTGAACCTCTCTTGTGGGATACACTGGGTATGTTTGTTGTTGTTTGGGTATATTATTAACAGCTCGCTTGGATGGTTTGTTACATATCGTTTCGAAGGGTTTCTATGTGTTCAACTCTTTTTTTTCTTTTTTTAATGCTTCTAACGGAGGATTGGAAGTTGCCGGTGGGAGTTGTGGAAGCGGGGGTGGTGAGTGTACTCAGTCTGCTTGGGTCCGTCATCCAGAGTAGTGGAGACATCGACATCATATCGCATTGGGGCAACATGGATGTAATGATAGCTTACCTTTGGAGTATTGTATGATAAAAAGGTACCACTTAAATTTAAAGGTAAGTTCTATGGAATGGTGGTTAGACTAAGTTCTATGGAATGGTGGTTAGACTGTCTTTGTTATATGGGGTGGAGTGCTGGTTGGTCAAAAACTCATATGTTTAGAAGATGCATGTTTCAGAGATGAGGATGTTGAGATAGATATGTGGACATACTAGGAGTGATAAGATTAGGAATGAGGTTATTTGGGAGAAGGTGGGAGTGGCCTCTGTGGTAGACAAGATGAGAGAAGCGAGATAGAGATGGATTGGGCATGTGTGGAAGAGGTGTGTCGACGCTCCAGTTAAGAGGTGCGAGAGGCTGGATTTAAGGGTTACATGGAGGGGTAGGGATAGACCGAAAAAGTATTGGGGAGAGGTGATTAGACAAGATATGACTCAACTTTACATCACTGAGGACATGATCTTAGATAGAAAGAAGTGAAGGTCGCGTATTAGGATAAAAGGCGAGTAGGGGTAAGATGTTGTCTTGCCTTATGATGATTTAAGGTTTTTCATATGATTAATCGTGTCATTATAGTCATATTGTTATTGTTCTTCGATTTTTTTGCTACTTTTATTATTTTTTCTTGTAGAATTGACATGTCTCTTCGTTTGCCGCTTCTCTATATCTATTGTTTTTCTTCTCTTACTGGGGCTGATACATTTGAGCCGATAATCTTTCGAAAGCAGCCTCCCTATCTCTATGAGGTAGTGATAAGGTCTGCATACACTCTACCCTCTCTAAACCCCACTTGTGTGATTTCACTGGATATGTTGTTGTATTATCTTTTCTTGAATGGTTGCAGTTACGCTGTACATACCGTGCTTATGATGCCATGGACGAGATCACTGCTGCCTTTTCAATTTCCTTCAATCCCTCAGGGACTAAGTAAGCATTCTTCTTTATCAGAGTGTTTGTTATCTTCCTTGCTCTTGTGGTCACTGGTCATGTAGAGGCACCTGGTTCATTTTTTCTTCAATAGTTCTTAGTAGTTTTTTGAGAGGAAAAACATGAACTCTTTTGATTTATTGAAAAAGTAATGTATCCATATTTTCTGGCAGCATGATTAGATTGACAGTAATGAGGCCTAGTTGTCAATTTTAGGTGGTTGCTAATTTTGACACTCTTGTCCTCACAAAAGATCGTTTTCTCTTTTTGATTTTCCATTTTATTTTTGAGGACTTTAAGACTAATGCGTTTTCAGTTTTTCTTGTAGTATCTTCTTACTTATTATGCACTATAATACGAACTTCTTATGTGGTATTGTGATTTGCTTCATTTTCTTTATTTATGTACTTCAGCCATTAATATGCTACGTGTATGAGAAAGTTTTCATTGTTTCTTCATTCTTCACGAATTAGGATATTTGCTGGTTACAACAAATCCATAAGAATATTTGATATTCATCGGCCTGGCAGAGATTTTACCCAGCACTCCACGCTTCAAGGAAATAAAGAAGGGCAATCAGGTACATTCAGCTAGCTGCTTCTCTTTATGATCACCTTTTTAGCATTTGACTCTATAAATAACAAATAAGCAACACTCAGGGGTTGGCCTGGTGGTAATAGACTTGAGCCTTGGGGTTTGCTCCCTTTCATGGTCTCAAATTCGAAACCCACTGGGTGCAAACAATTTCTGAGGGCCATCGGACTGGGTAGAACCTGAATTAACGTGGTGCACTTGCGGGAAACTCCTTGCCGAGGGCCTGTGCACCCCCGGGATTAGTCGGGGCTCTAAGAGGCATATTAAAAAAAAAACACAATAAGCTAATAATCATCTGTGTCAAACACATCAACCTGATAGTTATCTGTGAATCTAGAAAGATCAGTTGAAGATAACTATTTCTCCTACTTCTGATGCCAACGTTATTCTTTATTATACATTTATTATTCTGACACTTTTTCTCTTATCTGTTCAGGCTTTATATCCTCATTATACATTTATTATTCTGACACCTTTTCTTTTATCTGTTTAGGCATTATATCCTCAATTGCTTTCTGTCCAAGCCATTCAGGATTGCTGGCAACAGGTTCCTATAGCCAGACTACTGCCATACATAGGGAAGATAACATGGAACTTCTCTACGTCTTGCATGGTCAAGAAGGTGGGGTTACACATGTAAGTTGGTAGAGTTGTCATTCAATTTTTTTACTATACTCAGATCCTCAAATGATTCTTCAACCATAACATTCACTTATTAGGTCCAATTCTCAAAAGACGGAAACTACTTGTACACTGGTGGCCGGAAGGTAAGAATGATGATACATTACTGTTCATTACTTTCAATGTCTATTTAACATTGAATTGGCCTTTTGTTGGTCCTTCCCTTGCAAAGAGAATGGTGGATCTATAAGTTCATTATATCCATCATAAGTAATGGAACAGTGCACTTGCCACCTTAAACAGTTTCTGGTTTTCTAATCTCTAGCAGATAAGAAACCAGAATGGATAGACAGTCAATGGGTCAAAACAAGGGAACACAACATTATCCATTTGAGTTGATTTTATTCTTTGTGCAAGTTTTCAATTTTGAAAATTTTAATTATGGTTGGGATAGGGTTGGACAGTTTAACCCAGGATCTGTTTAAGTGCTTAACAGTAAACAATTAACTTAAGTACTCCTTCATCCTTAACCAGAGGTCTTAGTTTCGAGTCCCCTTGGGTACGGAGTTGTCTTTGTTAGGGAGCGCTTTACCCCCCAATGTGGGACTTCCCGGCGCGAACCCAGACTTAGTCGGGCTCCAATGTGGGTACCCGACACCGGGTGGGAAACCCAAAAAAAAAAGTTTGGAAATACCTTTGGCTTAACAGCGTAATACATAAATCCCTGTAGTTGCCTTAATTCTTCAAGAAAGTCATTAAGGTTGGAAAAACTCCACATAATATGACCGTTTCTTAACTTGGAAAAGACAATCAAGAAAATCTTAAGGTCGATTATTGATCAATGATTTTACAAAATTATTGAAGTTCAATTACTTTTTTCAACTATGCTTTCGCAAAAGTTAAATATAACAACAACCTCATTAGCTTTATTTGCAAATTATTACTAAACAGAGAAATGCTTTCGCGCGATCAAAATTAATGGAAGAGAATGAGTTTTAATTATTCATCAATATTTAATGGTAACCATATTTCGGACTTGGATACTTCCTGTTTATTGACCTCCTCTTCTTTCTTATCTCTTCTTTTACTTTGTTTTTCCTTTTATTTTTTCTCCTATTCTGTTAAGAGTTTAGATGAGGTCTGGAAAGCAGTTTATGACTTTAGTGCTACCACAGAGTTAGTGCCAAAAGATGTTAGTTGGGAGAATGTAACAAAAGTTGGCGAGTGTATGATGTTCGCTTCTTTTTTTTCTCCCAGTTCCTCCAAACCCACAACATTCTCCTTATAGGATACCTATAAAAATGAACTCTGAACAGCCTTGAGTCCAGGCAAATGTATAATTGACCACTTGGCCCCATAGAGAGGTTAAAAAATTCACTTTAACATCTAACAACTCGAATAGCTCAAGTATCGACTTAATAGGTCTCCTTCTCTCCTCTCTCTCTTCATTACAAAGCTTAGTGGGTTTCATAAATCTTGAGATCACTGGTTTGGTTCTTATAATTCAGTTTATGTATTCATTTGTCTCTTGATCTTGATAAAAAAATGTATTCGTTTGTGAGTGCAAATATATGCATCGACCCACTCCAAAGCTCCCAGGTATTTTCTGGTTTAGGGGAAGGAGGTCCATGCCACTCTCTAGATGACCCTCATATACATTCCATAGTAAGCTTTGACTAGATGTTAACTATGTCAGGTATTTGAGACCTTTTCATGTAGTTCAATCTATTCAATTTCTACCTTGACTTTTAAGTTTATAGTTTGTAAGCAATAATTTTAAAATAAGATCTGTTTTCATTTCCTTCATCCAGAGAAATATAAACTTTGTGCCTGTTCGACAGAAAAAGGCATGTCAGCTACTTGTTGATTTCCTTCACTTGTCTATTTATGATCTAAAATTTGACCATTCCCTTTTCGGAGTCAATTTTTGGCTATCGTCACATGTATGCTAGTATATGTCATGCATGCATGTTGTGCTAAACTAAGTTGCTCGGACTCTCCAAAAATGTTGCCGCACCTGTGTCAGATCCTTCAAAAATACACTATTTTTGGAGGATCCGACACACACCCATCGACATTTATGAAGAGTCCGAGCAACATAGGTGCTAAACATATGTTTGACCGAGTTCATCTCAAACTTCTTTTTAGGACCCTTACATACTGTGCTGGGACATTCGGAAGACTGCTGACATTGTTTACAAGTAAGTTTCTTTCTACTGATTGAACACTCAGGGAACAGGAAAGTTGGAATGATTGGCTCAATAGTTCTGTTTTTGTTCAGTAAAGAAGCTTATGAAATTCGTTCCTCTTAAAAAATGCATTTTACAAGTCGGAGACGTCTCACTCTCCTGCTAGAAACATGATAATTCTTTAGCAATTTCCTTGTCCTATAAAATAACACTATATATGTTCATATGATGTTTTTCCTTGAGGGGGACTTTTATAACTGAAGTGGTCTATTTTGTTTAATGGGGGATGAAGGGGGACTATATATGTTCAAATGAAAATATTTTAGCAGTTTCCTTGTCCTATAAAGTAACACCCATGCTGCTCAAATTTTCCTTTCCTCTGCCCTTTAGGCCTTGTAACTTGTTTAGAGGAAGTTGGTACCATGTTGTTTGAGTGTCTTTACTTTTACATACATAATGTTTACATGAAAAGTGACAAACTCACTAAAAATACTGTTTGCATAATTGCATTATCTGGAGACTAATTTTTAGAAATTGCAGATATCTGCCTTCTCTTGTTTCGGTGTTATGTTGGTCTCACTTATGCTACCTCACCCTGGATTAGGTGAAATCTGAATATTAAAATGTAGAAAATCAAATCAAATTATCAATGTGAAATGCAGAAACAATCAATATATTATTACACTTGTTAGAATAGGAATAGGTAAATACAATCCTACTTAGAATAAGAATAGGAATAACAATAGTATATAAAATCCTATTT
>JBCEWC010011634.1:0-16518 GCA_038996855.1 Solanum aculeatissimum | reverse complement strand
TTTTGGGAGTGTTCTTGAGTGGAATGAAGTTAAAATGACTAAGTATGGGATATATCCCCTCATATTAAAACTTCCTCAACACTTAGAAAAAAAAAATGAGGGCTATGAACAGTAAAAAAGCATTCTGTAAATTTCATTTTCTGCACAGACAGAATTTACGAAAATGGTCATAACTTCTTAGTCCGAACACCAAATGAGGTGAAACGAAGTGCTTTGGGTAGCTAACTCAAAGGGCTTTCCATGGATATATTATGTGCTACCCAGTTATTTGTGTTCTAAGAGATATTACCCTCCACAGTAGACCATCGAAAAACGCTTCACTCGGAAATTTTAGATTTTGATACGGTTGATCTAAAATTCGGGTGAGACCCATTTCCCACTCCATTTGACCCCTTAAACAATAATATGAAGTTAAATTTTTGAAAAACGAAACAGATTTTTAGATATGGCTAAAACAAGTTTCCGAAAATTTCTGAAGCACATTTTTAGGAACTTTTTGGGTCGTTTCACTTTTTCACCAAACCTTTCTTCAGTCCATCATGTTTTCCATGTTTCAATGTTACGATGTTACATTCCAGATGAGTCTCAAGTGAATTCTATGGACTTAGTAGAGTTGGGTCCTAATTTGACTTATGAGGAGTAGCTGGTGGCCATCTTGGACAGGTAGGTGAGGAAGTTGAGGACTAAGAAAATCTCTTCAGTAAAGGTCCAGTGGAGCCATAGACTAAAGAGTGAGGCTACATGGGAGATAGAGTCAAGTATAGGCACCCGATACCCTCAGTTATTTGAGCCTTCAGGTATGTACCTTGTGTCATGTTCGAGGATGAATATTATTTTTAGTAGTGGATGGTGTAATGATCTCAAAGGTCATTTTTGGTATTTTCAACCAAATTACTATTTTTCCCTTCGCAAAAGTTGTCTAGATCATTTTTGGATAAGTCTAAAAGTCAGATTTTGAAAATCTTGTAAAAGGTTGGAGTTTTGCAAAAAAAAAGAGTTTTAAAAGGCTTAAAGTTGAAAGTTTTGAGTTTTGAGGACGTTTTGAGTTTTGAGTGTTGGAATTTGATTATGTCAATTCCATCATCTCCGGAATGCCAAATTTGGTCTAGAAGAACTTGCAGAACTTAGTTCGGAGGTAAAATGAGGGTTTTGGACCCAAAGTTGCATTTCCAATTCATTTTGGATCATAGGTTTGACCTTGGTCAACATTCAAAGTTTGGGGTATCGTATATAAATTCCATCAGTTTTAGTGGTTTCAGGTGCTGTAACTAACATTAGAAATGACTTCACTGTAATTTTTAGAGCTTCTGAGAATATTTTGAGTTTTTGAGTCTAAAATTAGTATAAATGATCTTTCTCGAGATCAGGGCCATAGAGGTTCTAAAGTCAAATTTTGATGATTCTATTGAGTCCGAATCATCATTTTTGGTAGGATTTTATGTTTGGTTTGTGCTTAGGGGGTTTCGAATGAATTCCCAAGGGTCTGGTACTTATTTTTCTTTTGTTGTGTTATGCTGGTGTGAACAGTTTCTGGTGCAGGTAGCACTTACTCTCCGTGTTCGTGAAGGTTAATTTATTTAAACCTCCGCATTTGCAGGAAAGGAACTGCATACGTGGAGTGCAAGCGAGCCAACCTCCTTAAGCCTCCGCATTTGCGGAAGCTCCTCAGTGTTCGGGGAGTGCAAGAACCTGCTATGCCTATGTGTTCGTGGAGTGTTATTTTATGCCTGAACAGTGAACTCTTTCAAAAGACATTTTATTTCATATTCCACCATTTTCAAACCTTCACACTTCATCTTCAAGGGAGAATTTGAGATTTTTCAAGGCAAAATGATTGGGTAACTATTTTTCAACCTATTTTATTGATTTCCATTGATTAATTTATGTTTGTAACTTCTAATTTTGGGATTTTAGTGGTGAAATTTTGGTCCTTTCGAGTTTTGATATCCTAAACTTAAATTGTAAATTTCTCCTCATCTTAACTCCATTTTCAAAATTGTTTTCACCGTTGAACTCCTTGTCACCATGGAAATATTTTCATCCTTAATTTTTAGTTTTTGGCTACACTTTTCAACATGAAATTTTCACCATTTTACCTTTTTTCTCTGAATTGATTGATTTTAGTGTTATTAGATTCGTTATGTGATTGTGATGTCATATTTGAATAAATTTTTGTAAGGTTGAGTATCGTAAAAGGTGGAAAGCAACGATTTCAACTTGATTCGGGACTTTATTTGAGGCAAGTGGACTTCTAACCTTTTGTTAAGTGTGAATGAACCTTGTGTGCTCCTATATGTATATGATAGAGTATTTTGGGGTAGAATTGTATTATCTTAGGCTTTGATCATTACATTTCAACAAGGTGCTGGTTTATATTATAATTCCTTGACTTGTGGATTACTTGTAATTACACTCTATACGTGAACTTGTGAAATTATCTGATATTGAGATGGGAGTGGAACTCATGTAGTGATACAATTGAGGTGGTGACACGATTAATATATTGCGACTATGGTGACTTTGATGTACTAATGATGTTGACCTATTGATGATATTCAAATATTGAGATCATTATGATACTGATACCATAATTAAATTTTGATTATGTAGATTACATCTATTATTTATGCGTTGATAATTGTGATGGATACTATCGAGATGTGAGTAAGGTAATATGTGGATTGGTGGTCGAGGGCTTTATCATTCGAGCCGAGGTCATATGTCGGTAGATTTTGGGTTCGAGGTAATATTCCAGATAGATCCAAATTTTCTTCTGGATGGATGAGCATTAGCTAACCCCTTGATGGCGATGTTCACAGATACATGGTCCATGTGTGGCTTCTATGGGTTCCAACTGAGGCAGTCATCTGATCAGCGGATGTGTATTTTAGGATAGACATGCATCATGATTATTTGACACTATATTGCATTATTCATATTTCATGTTATCAAGTCCATCTCATATCATATTTGGTTGATATTATTGTATATTGTTTATAAGATTGTGTACTTATTATATCTCTGATCTTAAGTAAGAGTTGGATCTACGTTTATACTTATGTATTGAGATACTATACCAGATGATGAGTATATCTATGTTATTGTGATCTGTATATTGTATTGTGCTGGGACTTTTCTGAGTACAGGGCTGTAATTTGGCGGATTATGGTTAGGATTTAAGGAGTTGTGTTTTTCATTGCTTTACCTTAGGTTAGTTCCATTTCGCTTAGTACCCTGTTGTTTGGTGCTCACTCCTTGCTATAGTTTTGTAGGTTATGAGCCTAGTTCATCCTGCTAGATTTCTCCTTATCAGATCTAGCTTCTTGATTACTTGAGAGGTAGCTTCTTATGTGATTCAACAGGCCTTTGAGGATCCCTTTTTTATGTTTTGCTCTATTTAAGGACTAGACATTATGACTTGTATTTCATTTGTGTATTTTGTATTTAGAGGCTTATGCATGTGACACCAGTTCTTGGGATGGCTGTAGTTTATTTTCTTCCGCTTATAAATATTATTAGACTATTTATCTTCTGCTTTATCCTTATTGTTAAGTTGCTTGGGTTTTCAGATGACTCACCTTGGTGAGCTAGGTGAGTGCCATCACACCCAAATTTTGGGTCGTGACACAGACCCATTTTGGACGTTGTCTCCTTCTTCATCATTCTCTTCGAGTTAAACTCCTAATCGGGTCAATCTGTGCACTTCCTTAGCCAACTCTTTCTTGCCTTCCTCAATATGGGTAGTACTACCCATTGACAACCTACTAAGAGCATCCACAACAATGTTAGCTTTACATGGGTGGTAGATAATACTCATGTCATAGTCCTTAATCAACTCCAATCATCTCCTCTGCTACAAGTTGAGCTTTTTTTGACTTAATACGTTGCAGGATCTTGTGGCCACTAAACACATCCACATGCACTCCGTACAAGTACTGACACCAAATCTTAAGTGCAAATACCACCACTGTCAACTCAAGATCATCGGTTGGATAGTTTCTTTCATGACTCTTAAGCTATCTAGAAGTATAAGCTATCACTTTTTCCCTCTGCATCAACACACAACCCAATTCAACTCTAGACTCATCATAATATATCTATACAGGTCATATCTGTTAGAGAATATAATTTATACTTGTTAGAATATATATAACTTGTTTTTATCTGTATGACATTTTAAAGATTATTGTGATATAGTTTTAAATATTTTAGTTTTAGAGAAGAACACTATTTCTTCTTTCATAATACAATTAATATTAAAAAGTTATTTAAGAATCCATCAAAAGAACTGCATCTATCTGTATCTATATTTCTCTCTCTATATATATATATGTGTATGTATATATATATATATTATTTAAAGCATGAACTTCCTAACTTGAACGTTAAATTATTGTTATATCCTTGTTATTTACCTAATGCCTTGATTTATTTTATATAAAAATCAAATTGCATCATCAATAAAAACCTAACGCCTACATCTACAAACCAACGCCATGCTTCATTAAATAGTTACAATTATCACTTCAAATACTGCGACAATGATAACTGCCGATTTTCTCACAACATCATAAAATACAATGGTAGAAGATTTTTATTAGGCAAGCACAAATAAATAATGAAATAGTAAAGAAAATTTGAGTAAAATCACATTAACAATATCGATACTTCATGGACAATGAAATATGTGTTGCATTGGATTATTCAAACTATCTTAAAAGATAAAAAGTGAAATAACACCGTACAAACTATCTTTCAGCAACTTGGTCATTTGAAATGAACAAAGTTATGCACGGACTGAATTTTTTCATCAGATGGTGATCAAATATGTAATCATGATTGCAACGCAAAATAATTATATCGGACAAAAAAGTGAAGACAATGAACTGTCATTTACTTTCTGAAAGTAATTTCAAATTTGGCAATAAGGCATTTCTCCATGTAACTATCATAAATTATGAAGTTTATTACTTCATTCCTTCTGGCCAATACTTGGCTAGTGAAGGTAAAGATCATACGACACACAGGATGATAAGTAAAAAAGATGTAATTAATCTTGTATGTACTAGAAGCGGTGGCTACGTCAAGAAAGAAAATTATATTCCTCATAGTTTAATTTGATCTTTCCTTAATTAATTTCTAATTTGATTTTCACTTAATAATGTTATTTGCAATGGGTAACTTGTCCAGATACATATGTTTTGAAAATAGAACCATCTATGGTAGAAATTATATCTTTTTAGAATTTTTATTAAAAGATACAGATGTTACTGAGGCTGGAGTATGATGTGCACTTATTGGTTTACAGGAATCATAGTCCATAAATTGGGATGCCTTAGCTTAGATGATCCAATTAATGGCGTTGATTATTTTTAATTTACTTTTTATCAACATTTTTTGTGCATGACATTAAGAAAGTAAGAAAACTACATAAAATGCTTAGGGTGATGAGAACTGATGTTTCAATATAAAACATGGGAAAGTAGAGATTATAAGGTAACCTGCATTAACTACATCTTTTACTAATCAGACCACACTGTGAAAGTTTATCTGCGTTAGAATTTGTAGTAATTGCTTAGACACATTATGAAAGTTTGTGAGTGATGAAGATGAGAGTGAGGAGGGTTGTGCCCATTTCTAAGAACAAATTAGAATTCATGTCAGGACGATCGACTACAGAAGTCATCAATCTTGTTAGTAGACTGGTGGAGAAACATATAGAGAGGAAAAGAGACATTACATATATGATGTTCATTAACCTAGAATAAACATATAAAAAAGTCCTAGGTGAGGTCTTATGAGGATGACTGGGCTAGAGGTATATTGATGGCATACAGTAGAGAGATGAAGGACAAGTACGACAGAGACAAGATAAGGTAAGAACAAGGGGATAAAACTCTAAGAACTTTCCAGTCAAGATGGAGTTAGGTTGGAGGTTTGACAACAAATCATGGAGTCTAAATGGTTCAAATTGAGCAAGACTAAAACATAATATATTTTTATCAGAGTGAAAGTTTATTAACATAATGCATGAGGCTAATGTGCAAATGAGGTTGGATACACAAGTAATCCTCAACAGAGAAAGTTTTAAGTATCTTGGTTCCTTAATCAAAGGTGATGGAGTGGTTTACGATAATATCACACATTGTATTGGTGCGGGGTGGATGATATGGAAACTCAACTCTGAAGTCTTCTGAGTTGCGTGATAAAAAAATATCAGCAAAATGTAAAGCTAAGTTCTACAGAGTAATAGTTAGATCAACCTTGTTGTATGGAAGGAGTGTTGGACAGTAAAAAAACTCATGTGTCTGAAGATGCAAAACAATGAAAATGAGGATGTTAAAATAGATTTGTGGATATGCTAGAAGGAATAAGATTAAGAATGAAGATATTTGGGACAGAATAAACGTGGCCTCTATTGTGGACAGGACAAACGATGTGTGATTGAAATGATTTTACCATATTAAGAGGAGATGCATACATTACTCAATGAGGAGGTTTGAGAGATTAGATATGACAGATAAGACGAGAACTACAGGTCTACGTATTTATTATACCTAGTAAAATTACCAAAATATCCCTAGATGAAAGATGCTTGCATAATGAATCTTCCCAAACTCTTTTGGAAAATCTGAGGCCAAAATCACAATCAACATCAATAATTATGTAGAAAGATGATCCTGGTTGATTTTTAGAGCAACCGAATTGAAAGATAATTTTTTGAGGCAAAATGCATTTTTAGAAAAGTGTGTGACATGTCCGCATCGCGGACTTATCACAGATTTGCACTTAACTAGGGTTATAATATTTTCTTTGGGATTGGAAAATTGATCAAAAATTTTTAGAAGAAAATGAATAGGTACGCGATAGGTCCGCATTGCGAACCAGATTCACTGACCTGTTCCACCGATGTTCAAATATTTAAATCCTTCAAGGGGAATTCTAGACTTTTTTCCACCCCTCCTAAGCTTAACCCATGACCAATAAAGGTCCTTTTAGGCTAAAAAGGGGTTTTAAACCCATTCCTGAGCCCCTATTATGCTAATATAAAGTTAGGGCAAAGGAGAGGAGGAGAAGAACAAGAGATCTAACAAGCGGAGCACAAACCCTTGTCCTTGGGTCTAAAGAGAAAGAGAACAATTGGTAGCAGATGAACATATCTTTTATTGATTGTTGTGTTGGCTCTTATATAGCCAGTGTATTACATATAAGGCTGAGAATAAATAACAACTTAAAGAAATCTACGTAGTTACAATCCTAAAAATAAGAAAGCTAATACGTACAAATATAATTTAAAATATTAAATAGAAAGAGTCCTACAAGTAATAAGAGTCCTAGAAGAAACTATCTGCTAGCACCTTTATTACTCCCCTGCAAGTTGGCGTCGAGGTCTACTATGCCCAACTTGGATAAAAAGTTACTGAAAACTGCACGTGGAAGAGGCTTTGAAAGAAGATCCACAATTTGATCAGCAGCATGTAGATGGGCAACTTCAAGCTGTTTGCGCTCAACCTGCTCACGAACAACATAGAAGTCAATGGGGACATGCTTCATGGGACTATGGAAAATAGGATTTGCAAAGATATAAGTGGTACTAATATTGTCACAGAGAATTCTTGGAACAATAGTCAAGGGAAATTGAAACTCCTAAAGAAGATGGGTGAGCCAGTTAGTTTCAGAAGCAGTAGCAGTCACTGCCCGATACTCTGTCTCCGTAGAAGAACGAGAAAATAAATGATGCTTCTTTGAAGACCATGAAATAGGAGAACACCAAGATAAATAACATAACCGGTGATGGATGTCCAATATTGAGGATCCCCTGCCCAGTCTGAGTCAGAGTATGCAAGCAACCTACGATCAGTTTTCTTGTTAATGAGTACACCAAATGAGGTAGTTGAACAGAGATAGCGGAGTAGTCATTTAAGAGCAACCCAATGAGACATAAATGGATGATGCATAGCTTATGACAACTTGTTGATAACAAAACCTATGTCCAAACGGGTGAAGGAAAGGTAATGAAGCTTACCAATAATGCGCCGATATAAGGAACCATCAACTAGATTATCATCAGACGAGGGATCAAAAACAACAACAGATACCATAGGTGTGGAAACACTTTATAATTATCCATAGCTACCTCATGTAGGAGATCCATTGTGTACTTTTGTTGAGAAAGAAGAAGACCAGTAGAAGAACGAATCACCTCAATACCAAGAAAGTAATGAATAGGTCCTAAGTACTTCAGTGAAAACCGGTGAGAAAGATCCTCAATGATATAATGAACACATTTTTGGTGATTACCAATCACTATGATATCATCCATATAAACTAAAATATACACAATAAATCCAGCTTTATGCATAATGAAAGTAAGGAATTAGAAAGTGATTTAACAAAACCCAAAGTAAGAAGATAATTTTTGAGTTCAGTGTACCAAGCACAAAGGGCCTGTTTGAGACCATAAATATTCTTCTGAAGATGACATACATGGGTAGGATTCCCAGAGTTTTTAAATCCTGGTCACTATCACATGTATACTTCTTCAGTAAGACGACCCTGCAAAAAGGCATTGTTAACATCCAGCTGATGAACAGGCCAATCAAGTTGAGTGGCGATAGTTAGGACAAGACGGACAGTGGTAGGCTTGACTACTGGATTGAACGTGGAATGATAATCAAGTCCAGGGCACTGTGTAAACCCGTTAGCCACCAAACGAGCCTTGTATTTATTAACAAAACCATCAGATTTATGTTTAACTCGAAATAACCACTTACAATCTACCACATTTTGAAGAGTCACATAGAACCAAATCCCAAGTATGGTTACGAACAAGAGCATCAAATTTGGCTTACTTTTCTAGTTTCTATTAGGGAATTAGTTTGTCTTTCTTATGAGTGGTAGGAATTTTTTGAGACAATGTAGTAGTTATGAGGAACTGATGAGGTTTAAGGCTATGAGTCTGTGATCTGGTAGTCATTAGGTGTACTTTAGTGGTTGGCTGGTTTGGCCGGGGCTGGCCGGTTGGTGAGCCAAGGCTATGATTTTGTGATCTGGTAGTCATTGGGTGTACTTTGGTGGTTGGTTGATTTGGCCGGGGCTGGGTTGGTGGGTCAGGTTGAATAGGAGATGTTGGTCGAGGGAAGAAGGAAGTCATATGTGGCTGATTTATTACCGGAGCAGATGAATTTGGAGGATTTAGAGTTTGTCTAGGAATGGGTGGTCTTTCCTATCTATGATATGTGATAAATGGTCGTGAGGGAAATGGTTTAGGTGTTGGTGAAGGATTTGTTCTTTGTTTTTGTGGAACTTGTGTAAAGGATAAAGATGTGAAAGCTGAGACATGTGAAGGAATGTTACCTAATTATGGACAGACACCATTTGGAGCGGAGGAGATAGCTTGCGAGAGTTGAGGGACCGTTGGCAACGTAGTCACTGATGGAGGGAGTTGAGAAGAGAAATGAGAAATTAAATTACCGTTCTCCTTGACTTGTTGTTCAATTGAAATATTATCCCAAGAAACGTTAACTTTATTATTAAACCTTGAAAAAATATTTCGAAAAGAAAAATTGTCTTCCAAGAAGATTACATCCCTGGATAAATATAATTTGGAATTAACTAGGTCAAAACACTGATGGCTATAATATTTATTAGAAAAACCTAAATAAACACATGGTGTGGATCAAGGTTCCAATTTTTTAGTGTAATATGGTTTGAGCCATGGGTAGCACAAGCATCCAAAAACTTTGATGGAATCATAATTAGGCACAATCTAAAACAGGATTTTAAAACGTGATTTATTTTGTAAATTTGGTGTAGTCATCCTACTGATAAAATAAACAACTTGTTGAAAAGCATAACTCCAAAATGTTAAAGGTAAGGATGCTTGGTGTAACAAGGCTACCCTTTATGGTGTGTATGGGGGGGGGGGGAGACACTAAGTATTCAATTCCATGTGTTTTTAGATAGGAATCTAATTTTTGAAACTCACCACCACCATCAGTGTAAAATGATAAAAATTTTGTGTTAAAATATTTTTCCAGCATGGGATGTAAACTTTTGAAGATTTCCAAAATTTATGTTTTTGTTTTTAGTGTGAACAACCACATATATCTTGAAAATTGATCAACAAATAAAACATAGTATCATTTTTATCAATCGATAAAACTGGAGATGGCCCCCACAAATCACTGTAAATTAAATTTAATGGTTTGACACTATTCAAATAACTTTTAGAAAAAGTCATCCTGTGGAATTTATTAGAATAACATCAATGACAAACAATATTAGTTTTGGAACCAACTACTGGAATGGAAAAGTCATGCAAAAACTTATTTAGAACTTGACGATTAGGGTGGCCTAATCGTCGATGCCACAGGTTGTATGAAACAATAACGTTGTATTTCGGTAGACCATCAACATCCCCCGGTGGCCACACATACAACCCATTTTTATTCCATCTGCGAGTCAATGGCGCCCCTAGTCAGATCTTTCACAAGGTAAGAAAAAGAAAAAAATTCCATAGAGGAGTTATTATCTTGACAAAATTTAGAGATAGATATTAGATTATTTTTAATAGCGGGAGAGCAAAGAATATGTTGAAGCTAGAATTGGTGATTTGATGTATTAAAGTTCACATTACCAGTATGAGAGATTGGAATGATATTACCATTACCCATGACGATCTCCTTCTAGCCGTGGTAGTCTTGCGTAGTGGTTAGACTTTGTGTGTCTAAGGCAATATGGTGGGTTGCACCACTGTCAACGATCCATGGAGCTGAATGGTTTGAAAGGTGTGCAACATAATTGGCACGCGCTTGAAGATGATTGTGAGAGAATTTCCGACAAACACGAGCAGTGTGACCTCTACCATCACAGAGTTGGCAGTAAAGGTTGTTACTGAGACATTATTTCTGTTGATTGTTGCGCAGAGACAGATTAGAGTTTTGCACATTTGATCATCGATTATTGTTATGATTATTGGTGGAGCCGTGATGGGTAGGAGTGGAAGAAGTCCCTTGAGCAATGTTGTCAGTGATCGGAAGAGAAGGTGTCTTTTTGGCTTCCTCATGCTGAAGAAAAATCTCTTGATCAAGGAGATTTTCATATAGTTTTTTCATAGGGAATTATGGAATCTCGAGCACGGATAGCGGATGAGATTTCTTGAAATTTAGATCCGAGGCCAGTGAGAACCTTTACAATCAGTTCTTCATTAGAAACAGGGGAACCAGTTGTGGGAAGTTCATCACAAAGAGACCGAACTTGATGGAGATAGTCTGCAATAGGATGAGAGTCTTTGGAGAGGCGGGCTAGGCGATATCTAAGTCTGAAGATATGAGTTTGAGATTTATTTGTATAAGCAGTATGTAAGTCATCCTAGGTAGCTTTGGAATTTAGAGCAGAAAAAAATGTACTGCTAATGGTCGCATCCACAGTTGCCAAGATAATATTTTGTATAAGCTGATCTTGTTGAAACCAGGAAACATAAGCAGGATTGGATACTACAAGGTTATTTTCAGAGATGGTTCTAGAAGGAGTTCGGATTGATCCATTAAGATGTCCAAAGAGGTTGTGTCCACGCAGAAGCATGGACACCTGAGCCTTCCACAGGGAAATGTTATGGCTACCAGTAAGTTTGATGGGGAGTTGAGTAACTGGATTGAATTGGAAAATGGTGTTTGAACAAGAGATGTTGTCAGCATTGACGACACTTGTATTGGAGGACATTTAGACTTGAATTGGGTAGGCTGGGAGGAAAAAGAATCAAGCTCGTTAAAGCAACAAGGCTCTGATACCATAAAGAGAAAGAGAACAATTGGTAGCAGATGAACATATCTTTTATTAATTATTGTGTTGGCTCTTATATAGCCAGTGTATTACATACAAGGCCGAGAATAAATAACAACTTAAAGAAATCTACGTAGTTACAATACTAAAAATAAGAAAGCTGATAAGTACAAATGTAATTTCAAATATTAAATAGAAAGAGTCCTCCAAGTAATAAGAGTCCTAGAAGAAACTATCTTCTAGCACCGTTATTAGGGTCATCAAACTTTAACACCAGGTATGTAAGGCTACCTATAGTGTCAGCCTGAGTTCTTCCACACGTCCCTTCCGTCTATTTGAGTCAAGATGATGAATGAGAATTGAGTAATGAAAACCCTATGATCTTAATTTTAAGTTGTCTTGTATTTACTTGGAACCTTCATAGGCATATATGAATAAATTATCCATGGAATTGATACTATATGAAATTGAAATATTGGTCTTATACTTAACAACATGAGCCCTAAGTGGTAGTATCCCATGAAATCTTGTATTGTATATAGACTAAATTAAGAACCATGAGTCTGACTAGCTGAGTTGAGTAATTTAGTATAAGGAGTACATGTTCTTGTTTGTTTACTTATGCTTGTGATGAATATCTAATATGCAGTATTTGCTGAGCATGGTCAATATGAGATTAACTGACTATATAAGTTGGAGTCTTGCATGATGTGAGTTATAGTCTTATTGCATGAATGATGATCCTGAACTTTTGAGTTGTTGAGTAATTGAGTTGAGCTATTTGAAATGAGTCAAATAGATAAGTTTGAGATGACTTGCATGAGTACTTTTAGTCTTGGAAGGAGTATTGAGCACCGAGCGGGTAGGGGGAAAACACCCCAAAATTATATTTCCATCATAATATAGTCGTGTAGTTAACTCTAGCGGCTCATATCCCAACAGATGGACATTCTCTTTGGATTTGAGAGAGAGGGAGAGATTGACATCCTCTACCTTGGCAAGTTTAGGACGGGTGCGACAATAATATTAGTATCGTTGTGCATCACCAAACTCATAGTGGTGGGAGTTATGTTGATTAGAGAAACTTTCAAGCAACACTTGATTAAGCATATTATAATTTAAGGCTGAGTTGCACAAAATAGAGATTAATTTCACAGCATGATTTTAAACTTTTAACTTTCATAATTATTGAGTTGAGTTAAGAGATGATAAATGAATTTGAGTTGAATTGAGCTTTACTTGTTTCCTTGAGCTAATTTACATACCAGTATATTTTATGTACTGACACCCATTTTGGCCTGCATCGTCAATGATGCAGAAATAGGTGATAGAGGACTTCAGTAGGTGCACTGTTGAGGTTTAGTTTCCCTTGCATCCAGAGGTGGTGAGCTCTCTTTGCTATCCATGGTAGCCTATTTTCATCTTCTATTGGTTACTACTATTTTTTTCTTTAAGTTGGGTAGCCATGGCTTGTCATGGTACCATCTAGATGTTTAGAGATAGAGGATTCATACACATTGAGTGAAGATTGTTTGATTGTTATTTTATTCCAAACTTGGTTATTGGAAACACATTTATGAGATTTATTTATCTAACTGATGTCTGATATTTATTTATCTAACCGATGTCTTTCATTTGAGTATCCTTTTCTGCTATTGAGTAAGGTGTGATGATGAGTCCAGGTGGTTTTCTTGGGGAATAAGCAATGGTTTTTCATGTGTTGGCAATGTCATGGGTACCCTCCCAGGGCATGACAAACTTGGTGTTAGAGCACAGAGTTTAAGTGTCCTAGGAAGTTTTTTAAGCCGTGTCTAGTAGAGTCTTGTTTATGAGTGTGTTGTGCACCACAATTTATAAGAATGAGGCTATAGGACATTAGGAATGGTTAAACTTCTTTTGTATTCTGAGTTCGTACGAGAGTATCTAACTCTATCAAAGTTCCTTTCTAGTTCGTGTGTTACGCATTTGCAGATCATGCCTCTTAAACGTACTACTACCCACAAAGATGCTTCTAGTAATGTTGAGAATCCCCCATCAAATGTTCCTACCTAGATGGAGACAAGAGGCCGAGGTCGACTTGGTAGGACCATTGGGGTTCTACAAATGCCTACTACTCAGCCAACCCCCACTCCAGAGGTCGAATTCATGGGAGACATTACTATGCTTACCCAACTAGTAGCCTCCTAGAGAGGTAACTGAGGTTGACAGGCTCTTAGCTGTGTTTCCCAAAAGCCCACTGTAGTGACCAGACTTAAGGATTTCTTAAGGATGAACCTTCCATTCTTCATGGGGTCAAAGGTTAAGGAAGACCCTCAGAATTTCATTGATGAGATGTGGAAGGTCCTGAGGGCCATGCATGCAACTGAGACTGAGGGAATTAAGCTTGTTGGCTATCAACTTAAGGATATGACAAATGTTTGGTACAATTAGTGGATAGAGGGTTGAGGTGAGGATGCTGAGCCAACTGAGTGGAGTGAATTTGAGAGTGCCTTCCTTAATTATTTCTTTTCCCAAGAGATGAGAGAGGCAAATACTTAAGAGTTAGTGAACTTGAATCAGGAGGGGTTTATTTTCAAAGAGTACAACCTCAAGTTCATCCATCTATCCAGGTATGCCCCAAAGATGGCCTAGGATATCAGAGAAAAAATGGAGAATTTTGAGTTTGACTTGGGTAAACATGTGAAGAAAGAGTGTAAAGCAACATTGTTGATTCCAGGCATGAAGATTTCTAGGGTTATGGTCTATGCAAAGCAACTTGCGAAAGATAAGAAGAAAGATAGAGAGGAGCACTTGAGTAAGAAGGAAAAGTCAGCAAGGCCCAAGGCTAATCAGCTAAGCAGAGCAAGAGAGACAAGTCCTATATTTAAAATAGATCTAATAACTATGCACAATCATCATCCAGTGCACCAACTCTAAGTAAAAAGTACGATCAGAAGTATAAATGTCAGCAGAACTCTAGAACATAGGGTCCCCAATATCATACTAATGTGGCCCTTAGTTTGAAAGGGAACTCACCTTGTGGGAGATGTAGCAGGATGCATCCGAGAGAGTGTAAAGAGGGAGGAAATGGTTGCTATAAGTGTGGCTAGATGGGTCATTTTTAGAGAGAGTTTCCATTATGGAACAATAAAGCCCAATCCTCTGCTACAGTACCACTAGCCAAAGCTTACCAGAGAGGTGTTACACTAGGGACAGACGGTGGAACAAACTGTCTATATGATAAGCAGAACCGATAGGACCAAGAGGTTGCACACATGTTGTGAAGGATATGCTTCGAGTCTTTACCTTTGATTGTTATTCTTTTCTTGATATAGGGGCAACTGTGTCTTTGTGACACCATATATGGCTAGTAAATTTGAGATTTCTCCTAAGTGTTTACTTGAGCCTTTCTCTGTTTCTATTCCTATTGGTGAGTCTATTCTAGCCGAGAGAGTTTATAGAGATTGCGTAGTATCCATCTGCCATAGGGATACTCTTACTGATTTGATTGAGTTTGAGATAGTTTACTTTGATGTGATCCTTGGTATGGACTGGTTCATGCTTGGAATGGACAGTTTCATGTCTGCTATGCCTTTATTGGCTATAGAACCCAGGCTATCAAGTTTTAGTTCTGAATAAGCTTGTTATAGAGTGGAAGGGATATTCTATTGTGCCTAAGGGTAAGTTTATTTCCTACCTTAATGTCAGGAAATTAATCTCTAGAGGATGTATCTACCACCTTGTGTCAGTTGAGTCTGATGATATTGAGCCTCCTATTCTTGAGTCCATCTTGATTGTGAGTGAGTTTCCTGAGAATCTATCTGGAGTCCCCCCTGATAGAGAGATTAACTTCGGTATTGATGTTCTTCCTGACACTCAACCTATCTCTATTCTTTCATATCAAATGGCCCCGTCGAGTTGAAAGAGCAGTTGAAAGATTTGCTAACGAAGGGCTTTATTAGGTTGAGTATCTCACCATAGGGTTCTCCAGTTCAATTTGTAAGGAAGAAAGAGAGTTCTCTTAGGATGTGTATTGACTATTGCCAGTTGAATAAGGTAACTATCAAGAACAAGTATCCACTCCCAAGGTGTAACAACCCGAAAATTTTCAAAATCTTCTTATGGTTGGCATTCTATGATACACTACAAGCCATGGTTGAGGTTTGATGGCCACGGGTTGAGTTTAAGTGGCCGAATTCAATTTTGGCTAGTATGTGGCCTAGAGGGAAAGTTTTGGCAGTGTACTTAAAACAGTAATAAATTTTGATGTGGGATGAACCATGTGCTCTACGACATATAAAATTGAAGCTCTTTGAGTTAGCTTTGTAACACAAGTGTTTTCACTCAATTTAGACATCGGAAGAGGGAGATAAGTCCCAAACAGTGAGACTGTCTAAAATTCAGAAGCCATTGGAGATAGGCTCAGAAAAATGGCCAAGGACATTTGCACAGACTGTGAAATTTTGTACGGTTCGTCTAGGGTCCCGTGAGGTGTCACAGTGAGCTTAGGGTGTCTTGGAACCACCCCTAATCCAAGTCCAAGTCAATGAGACCTTGAACGGTCCGTTTGACTCTTGACGGGTCGTTCACTACCTCGTGGAGTGAGGCAGTGGCTAGGCCAAGGCTTGGCTGTTGATTTTGAGGTTAAGTAAGGCTAGAAGGTGCCTTGAACAAGACATCTCACCTTGAACGGACCGTTTAGTGGTTCGTGAAGTGTAACAGAAAGTCCTCCGAGAGTTCACGTTGAAGAATTGG
>JBCEWC010011633.1:0-16519 GCA_038996855.1 Solanum aculeatissimum | reverse complement strand
ATGATGAGTGTAATGATGCTATGATGGCTTGATCGAGGGTCTTCGGGTCCTTTTTCGCCATGTCACATCTAGGCCCCTATCCGGGTCGTGACAGGTAGAAAGTTTCCGTCCGGGCCAGCGCCTTCATCTGCCAGTGCACCGTCACCCAGAAATTGGAATGAACAAAAGTCTTAAAAATTTAGAGTCCAGGGATCTCAGTTACAGGCTAGTGTGATTAGGTTCACAAGGTAAACCACCATGTGGCAAGTGTGGCAAACTACACTTGGGGAATGATGTCGTCTAAGCTACACCTCCTTTTAAGGTTAAAACATTCATTGTCAAGTAAATAACCTAATCGAGGTTAGGGTCAAACCCCACAGGGAATATGATAGACTCCGTACTAGTTCAATTGTAAAATATGGTGATTAACCTACTTATCTCCCAATAAAGAGGGGTGGGGGTGGTTTGGAATAAGTAAAATAAACCTAGACTAATGCAAGTGTTACAAAATCAGTAGAAGAGCTAACTAGGGTGATGTGTTCCCCATGAGTCCCTAACTTAGCTTTATCAGATAATTGTGATATTTTCTAGTGTGTAGATGTAGGTGATGTCTCTCAATCACACCTCCTTTTTGAGGTAAATCAGTCGTCAAGTAAATAACCTAACCGAGGTTAGGATCGTTGCAACGAGGAATATGGTAGACTCCAAAAATGCTCCTTGAGATTGATTAACCTGTTATCTCCCGAAGAAATGGGGGTTTGAAAATAAGAATTTAAATTAAACTAAATGAATGCATGTAATGAACAATCGGTGGAAGATCTAACTAGGGTGAAGTGTTCCCCATGAATCCCTAACGTGGTAATATCGGACACATGCAATTCTTTTTCAGTGCGTAGGTGTAGTATAGTAAGTTAGGTTTACCTAAGTCTTTGATCCAATAAATAGGTAAATTTCACCCCGGAACTTGATTCGTCTCTGTGGTGTGACACTACTAACCCTTGCTTTAATCCCAGTACAACCTCCTCTTAATTCTATTAAGTTGATTGGATGAGAAAAAAGTCAATCATCTCCGATTAATTACCTCTTTTCCTATTCGTCACTTCCTTGATCCGAAAAGTGACACTAGGTGAGTTCTAATGTTGACCACCCATTAAAAATAAATTAAAGTGAAGAGAAAAATTAATACGCCTTAACAAACCTTTTAATAATTACACGTTAACCAATTTTACCTTGTTAGTTAATCATGTTTCTCACAACCCTAGTTGTGGATTTAGATATGCATTATCAGTGTAAACACAGATATTATGATATAGAAGAACATAATTAAGCACTTACAAGAAGAAATTGAAATCACAAAAATCCAACTCTTCAATTAAGATCACGGGTTTGAATCAAGAACACACAATGTATGATAAATCTGAAGTGTATTCACTAAAACAAGGTTCAAACTTTGTTCTCCTTGGAAACTTAATGAAAAAATAACCTAAAAACTAATTTATAATAAGTAAAATACAAATTCAAAATGAACTAGGAAAACTGTATCGGCAATCTTCACGGGACCTCTTTACGACTCGTAAACTACGTCATGACCCGTAGATCAAGGTTTCATGGATTCTAGCAGTGTTCAAGAGTTAACTTCTGTGAAATCATTCCACAGCCCGTGTATGATTCTATGGCCCGTGTAAGATTCTATGGCCCGTGGAAGGTCTCATCTGGTGACTTTTCAACATCTCTCCTGTTTCTGATCATCAGGGCACAACCATCACTCTATGACTCATGTAACATTGTACGAATCGTGGATCCTCCTCGTAGAGTTGATTTCAACTTTGCACCCCTCACTGGAACTTTATACAAAACCCTTTCCATGACTTGTGGACTACTCCATGACTCGTAGAGGGTCCACGGAACACCAAAAACTAGTAACTTTAGCATATTTCTCCCAAAATTTTGCCAATACTGTAATCTTGCAAAGTAAACACAAAAACACAATCAAATCTACTAACATCATATTGAGAACACATAAAATTCTAAGTTTTAATCATCAAAAGTGCTGCATTTCAGCAACACATCAACACCCTCAACTTAGAATTATTGTTTGTCCTCAAGCGATGAACTCAATCTATATAAGCAGTATAGAAGTATAAAGACTCGAACCCAATGGCATAGATTCAATCAAAATCCAACACAAAGACCCACATTATATTTCAACCTCAGATCAGATAGCCATCCAACAAACCAACATAGATCAATGTGCCCAACAATGAAACTATGACAAGCCACACAATTATACATAAGCAATAATCACCGAATTTGCCAGACATCAACAATGCAATGCAAGTTCCCTCACAAAAAGAAGTCCTATTTTCCCTCTCAGTATAAAATTTTCACAGTTAATGCTCGAGAGGATACTAGATCACTCTCACTCACAAAAGACATTTAGATACCATGGTCAATACCATATGGTTACCCCTAACCTCATGACTGACATTTTTAACTAGTTGGGTTAGGGTCACTTTAGGACTTTCTAGGCTTGTAACGTAGGCTCATGGGGCTTTGGTGTGATATTTTGGAAACATAGTGACTAATGGCCCTCCTTGACACTGCATTTTCTACACTTTTGCCCGACCAACCTATCTTTTAGTTCATTCTCCCTTTTTCTCCTATTTCGAACCTTTTAGGGTGCCTATTTTTCACTCTTTCGCACAATGTCTTTATTTTTCAAAAATTTTTTCTCTTTAGCACACTGATTAGACACTTCTTCATTTTTTTTCTTTTTCTGGTACCTTATTCCCTATTTTCTTTCCGTTTTGCAATACAAATTTTTGCTCCCCTTTTTATGACTTTTTTCTCACTATCTTAGCCTGAGTTGAGGTGCACATTATCCATCCTTGGAACCAGGGCCACTTTTGGTAGCCACCCTCAACTTAGGTTTTTTGCCTCAATCAAGGTGCATGATGTTCAAGGAAGGACCAGGGCCAATTTTAGGATTTAATTATGAATTTGGGTAAGGTTTATTAGGTTTTTACAATCAAGAGGTTAATTTTAGGCTCAAATATAAGGATCAAGGGATACATAGCACATTTGGTCGGTTATTTTTAGGCTAAGTGGACTATTATGAATAATGGTCTGAGATCCTTTCTTAACCAACTAATTTACAACAAAAATCAGGGTAACAAGGCAAGTTCTGAATTGAAACACAATACTAAATCATGCAATTAAGCTCACTCACACATGGCACCGCTTTACATGTTAATACAGACTATCAAATCATGTTTTTTATCATAATTTATCCTAACTTACCAGAACAAGCACTGATCATGCAAGGTTTCTATCAAAACTAACTAAACACAAATTTTTTGTGGGTATCATTGAACAAAAACATACTATGTCATGCATATAAGTATTGAATACTACTAATACTATCTAAACATCCTAAACATGTTAGTTCAACAGAAAAATAAATATTTGCAGGGAAAAAAACACAAGCAAGAAAACCCTTTGGATAAAAAAATAGGATAGTTATAGGCCAAGGCTACTCAGACTTCACTGAGGCCTATAACTACCCATACCCCATAAAAAAGTTGTGCATTGTCCCCAATACACACATAATATCAAAAGTAAAGAACAGAGGTTAAAAGAACATACTAGGCACCGAAGTACCTCACTCATCTCAAGACTGTCCACCTTCCACATGACTGGTGGACTTCTCGCTAGTAGGAGCCTGTCCCGAGGGGATAGCACCCCTCGCTCTCTCACGCTCGTGATCTAGCCATATCTCCTCATCCCTCCTCGATCTGGCATGGGCAATCTCAAGATTTTGCTCCTTAGTCAGCCCCGTCTCAAAGCGTACAAAATCAACATCATCCGTGTGAGGCCGAGGGAAGGCAAAGGTGGCTCCTTTGGAGCGAACAAGTTGACCACCAAATCATTTGGAAAGGCAGATATGACATCAATAGGGGAAGCTAGTGCTGCACTCATCTAGGCCTAGAGCTACTGAAGCTTGATCTGGATGGCCATCACATCTAAAGGCCTCGTGTACTGAGGCTCTGCTGGTCTCGCCTCTCAAATACATCTATGCAGGCATCCACAGGACTGAGATTCTCTTAGTTAGCTACAACCGTGTATGCCTGCATGTGGTTCTCCACCTCAAAGATAACCTGGCGGACCCAGAGTCTCAATTGTTGTAACAACTGAGTCAATTGTGACTCAGTGCGGGCCTGTCGCTATGCCAGGGCCTAAAATGTTACCATAGACATAAAGGAAATGCTTGTGGGTACTGAAGTAGTTACCAGGGCCACTAGAGTAGGAATATTAGTAGAGGAACCCCTCTCCACATCGGTCTCAACCTGTGGGGGGCCCTCGGTATAAGGTGCAGTAGCAGGAGTAGTAGACCACTCAAGCGGTGGCACTGGAGCGAACATCTCTAACATAGGCACATGAGGCCTCGATGCTCACCAGAGTGCAAAAAGAATGCATCAGCCTTGATCAAGCTTGGCATTAAGCATACGCTAAACCTCTACCTATACATCCACGTGATGAATAACATCTAACACCACCGCTAAGCATGGTCAGTGAATCAAGCATGGGAAAGGGATGGTCGTGGACCTCTTCAAGGCTGCCTCGTGGATCTTCTCTGAAATAAGGGAAACCCATTCAATATCGTAACTAGCCAAGATATTGGTTACTAGAACAACACAGTCCGATGAGAGAGTGTTTTCTACAAGTGTCGACCGAATTCATGAATGAACTACTACCCACTAGAACTTAGTAGGAAAACTAAGGGTATCCTTAACTATAGGCTCTGCTAATGTGGTGATCTATGCGAGCTTAGGCCTCTCTACTACTATCTGGTCAACAATCCATCTCATCAAAGCAGATTTGCACTCTGGGTCCCTCATCACACCCAAGTCTTGAGTCTGCCCCACTCTGTAGTCAAGTTCTACTATGGATCTAGGGGCGGATAACTCGAGCCCAAACAACATCCATTGGACGGTCTCCTCTAAGATGTCCACCTGCCGACCTCTCACCATCACCTCTTCCAATCTTGACTTGGTGAGAGGCTTTTTCCCTGTTTACTATGGTGACGTAGGAGGCAAAGAATTGTCTCACTAATACCAGTGAGTACCGTCCTACTACCTATGCCAAACACTAGAGCATGTAGCAAACTATAGTGTCCTCGAGCCCTGGGACACCTCGATTCCTGTAGTAATGACTTGTGGCTCCTCGAAGATAGAATGAGCGGGCTGACTCTGCTCATTCCGCTGTATGTCTTTCTCATAAATTGCCCGCATGCCCTAGACATACCACCTCTGGCTCGGGCATCTGGTGATGTATCTAGTACTCGGGGGCTTGAAGATGAGACAAAGTCTGACCCCTCCCTAGATCCGATCTCGGACCCTTCCTTGGAAGAGGTCATATGTATACTGCTACTGGCCCTGTCACCTCCCTCGTCAAACTAGGAAGGGCGTACCATGATCGCCTGCATGGTGGCCTACTAGTAGTAGCTCAAGTCTATCGTGGATCTTCAAGTTCCTCTACAGATCCACTAGACTGGGGGCATGCTTAGAATTAGTAGGCTCATCACGCAGGCAATACTTCATAGCCCTAATATCATCTTTCCTTGGTCGCGGAGCCATGGTACCTGTAAAACCATATTCAGGAAACCAATTAGTCCTATGAATTGAAAATCACAAAACAAGAATAAAAAATGGACTTGAAAAATAAGGGTCTATGAGTACCCTCGTATGAGATGTAGACCAAACTACGAGATGTAAAGGGGTCTCATAGATGTAGTGTTTAGCAGTTTTAAGTCACTAAATTAGTCTATGAGACCTGGTACAACTCATGAATAGTCTACGAGTAGTGGACTGGGTTGTAGATGTGATCCTGGATTAGGTATCACACAAGTTGGACTCTACGAGACCTATCTACGAGTCATGTAACAATCTACAACTCATAGAAGGTCTCGTCTGATAGAATCTCAGAAATTTTAGTTTCTAGAACATTTCACAAGAGGTAACTATGATTTTTGGAATGTTCCATGGGCCATAGAAAACCCTCGTGAATCTATTTCTAGAATTTGGATTTTGTCAGGTCCATCATACAAGTCCCTAAACGACCAATTTTCAACAATTTAAACAGCATCACAGTGAACTCACACACCCTACATAGTTTTCACATCCATCAATCCCCACCCCACATGAATTTTACTTAAAAAAGACCCCATTGAAATTAATTTAGTATGTGATCCTAGCGGTCTGACCTATGTTCAACTGTTTAACCATAGAATAAATTAATAACAATTCAATTCAATAGTCTAAACATTGTGAGCATGAAATTGTCTATTCAAACATTTTCTGACTAACTAGTTCAATCCTGACCTAGGTAATCTTATTAATATCACGATAAATTACAAGGATTAGAATATCACGAGTTCACCCAATGGAACAAACTCCCACTCTAATCAATAATCAACCAAAATTTACAACTAACTCAATTAATTTAGGCTTTAGGGACCGAAAACTTACCAAAAGAAGGTAAATTAGGTTGAAATTTACAAAGGAGAACAAGAGAGGCCGAAAAACCCTAAAAAAAGGGTTGCCAGAATTTTGGTCGGGAAATAGTGGGGGTGCCATACGTGGGGGTTAGACCAATTGTAGGGATGGATGGGTTAGGGTATTTTGGGAAATTTTGGTTGAATATGGGGTCAAAATAATTTTGACCCCATTTATATATCAACTGAGTCAAACTTTTAAAGTTATTGGGCCGAGCCTTATGAAACCCTGATTACGGACTGTGGAATGTTCCATGGCTCGTAGATCGTGATCTCGTATGTGCCTGGAACCTAGGTTGAGACCTGTACTCTACGATACCTTACATGAGTCGTGGATTTAGACATGACTCGTAAAAAGGTTTTGTAGAGCACCTCTGACACTTGGTTAAAATTAGAAAAAACTTACCTGGGGTCCATGAGTCACGACCCATATTTTAATCTATAGATCATCAAGTTGGCTCATATACTAAAGTGCACATATGTTTTCTTACTGGAGGGTTCTACGAGCTAGTATACAAGTCATACAATGAAGTACGACCCATATAATTAGTCATAGAATCAGATTTTTGGACTAAAATGACTGGCTTGGCCTTGCACCTGCAGAACCTGCATAAACACACTATTATCCTATATGCCACCAGTCGATTGTTCAAATTTACAAGAAAACTACTGAAAATAAAAACTATATAGCATTCTAAAACTAGAAAACAACCAACAACTAGGGTGGCAATTTCAATCCATATAAGGTAAAATGAGTTCATTTAACCCATATTTATTTTAATGGATCACTCATATTTTCAAAATGGGTAAATATGGCTTAATCTATTGTAAGACATCATACAAATATGGTCAAAATGGGTAAAATATGGGTACCCATAGATTCCCCTCTCATAATAAAAAATTCTTCATTGCACTAAAACAAAATTTGTGTGCGTGATTTTTTTTTATTTTTCTTAAAAGAATTTGGGGGCGGGAATAGGGATTTAAGGGTGTGCATCGGTTGGTTCGATTCGATTTTATGTATTATGGGTTCGGTTTATCTATTTTTAATTTTTAAATATGTTAAACTAATAACAAACCAATAAGATATTTTCTATCGATTTTTTATTTATCAGTTTTTGTCCTTAACGATTTAATTTTTGATTTACCCAATAAAAAAATACTCATAAAATAAATATAAGACTTCTTTAACTATTTGATGCAATACGATGAGATAAGTAAAACAAACAAATCAATTGAGTACCTAAACTTAATAATATGCAATATTTAACCTCATATTCTAATTTATTTTCCAATAGAAGAGTTATATGTTGGAAACCAAACAAATACATAACTTACAAGTTACAAGTAACGATTTAGTATCAAGTGATGTTAAATTATTAATATTTAATAGTTATAAAAGGATAAAGTAGTAAATTATTATAGTCTTAATGAGTTATTGGTTTGCCCAATAACCCAATACTAAAATTTGAAACCGAAATGATAACCCGATAATTTGTTTTTTAAAAATCCATTAACCCAATAACCCGATAACAATAAACCAATAATATTTTTTTTCGATTCGATTTATCGGTTGATTCAATTTTTGCACACCCCTATGGGGTAGAGTGGAAATGTGGGCTGGGTGGGGGTGGGTGGGATGAAAGTGGAGAGGTGGGGTGAATTTTTTTTAATTGAAAAAAAATTTAAATTTAAATTTAAGTTTTGGTATTGAAGTAGAAAAAATTTAGATGAGGGTTAGAGATGGGGTGGGAGTGGGTGATAGGATATTGAAGTAGAATTTTTTTCTTCTTCTATCAAAAAAATAAATCTTTCAAAAATAAATATTTGGGAGTGATAGGAGTTGAACATTAACAATCAAGCTTTGATTTAATTTTTTTTGGCTTGAAGAGATTAAAGTGGGTTAAAACCATTTTTACCCAAACCATATTTGTCCAAATCCATATTTACCCATATTTTATATGGATGAATTGTGATCCAATCCATTTTTTCTCAATCCATATTCAATCCATCTAAATACGATCCAATCCACCCATTTGCCACCTCTACCAACAACTATCCTTTTACATCAAATAACTTGGGTTGTTCCAAGAAGCACTTGATTTATTATTGCGGCATGACGTGGACTTTTTGATTACTCAGAATTCATCAACATCCCATACTTCCATCTTGAGCTCATCTGGCCTCTTCATTGTCTGACAGACATTGAAGAAAACCTCTTCGTCGTTCAATCTGAACTTGAGTTGGTCGGACTCCATGTCTACAAAGGCTCACCCAGTGGCTAGGAAAGACCTTTCCAAGATGATTGGGATGTCGAAGTTGACTTTCCAGTGTAGGATCACAAAGTCTAGGGGCAATATGAACCTATCAACTTTGATGAGGACATCATAAAGTATCCCCACAGGCTTCTTCACTATCTTGTCAGCCATCAACAGTGTCATGCTTGTCGGAGTAGAGTCTGCCAGACCAAGTTTCTTGAAGATCACAAGGGGCATCAGATTTATGCTGGCACCAAGATCACACAGTGCTCTTGTGAACTCCCCATCACCTATGGTTCAAGGAATGGTAAATACACCTTGGTCTTCACGTTTCTTCACCAAGGATCTAGTAGAAATAACACTCTAGTGTTGGAGATCTTGGGAGAGCTCTTGACTCACTGTGCGCTTTTTAGTCACCAGATCCTTCATAAACTTTGCATATCCAGGAATCTTCTCCAATGCCTCAATCAATGGAATGTTGATGGAGAGCTACTTCAACATGGAGAGAAAGTGTTTGAATTTACCTTCCTCCTCCTTTTTCTTTAGTCTCAGAGGGAAGGGAGGAGGATGTCGAGGAATGGGTCTCAACTGTTACGGTGCTGCATTGCTTTTCTCATTTCCCACACAATCATCTCTAGTTTCATTCTGCTTATTCACTACACTCTCATCATGAACATCACCATCATTTACCGGTAGTGAAGGATCGACTATTTGCTTCCCACTGTGAGTTATGATAGCTATGCACTGCCCGTCATCCTTAGGATTTTGCATGGTATTACTAGCCAACATACCTTTCTAGCATTGGTTCAAGTGAGTAGATATTTGGCCAAATTTTTGTTCAAGATGATTGATGGCCATAGAATGAGACTCAATCTTCTGGTTTATACTAGAGATGTCAGACTTTATACCCTTTAGTGTCTCATCTTGTGCATCAACCCTTTTCAACAGCCAGTGAAACATCTCCTCAATGCGAGATGAGCCAACTCCAGCATCCCAATTGTGTAGTGAAATGTATGGACCATTTCTGAAGCCTTCTCTGTGGCCCCAGTCAACATCTCTATCTATTCCCCTCGACCTGTCATAGTAGCCTTCTCTGTTGTTGTTGTCTCTTAAGGCGTCATCTCTTCCATAGTTCCTACCTTGGTTTCCCTACCCTTGACATCAATAGTTCTGACTGGACCCTTAGGCGTTGGGCCAGAAACCTACTATCTGATCTATAACAAAGCACGTGTCCTTCTCATAGTATGGATCCTCGTACATGGGTAGGTGAGGGGGATGATGAGCTGTAATATTCACTCATTCCATGTTCTGCTTCATCAACAACTCAACATTAGTATAAATCCGTGTCAATTCTTGCATCACTTCCTCACTGGCTTGTGTATGCTCAGGACTAGTGCTAACTGAGAATGAGCTCATTGTAATACATTTCTCCCTCATACTCCATGCATGATTGGTTTTGACCATGCATTCCAACCTCTAAGAAACCTCCTGGAATAGACGATCAATGAAAGAGCCTCCCATAATTCTGTCAGCGACTGATTGACCATTCTCATCAAGGGCTTTGTAGAAGATCTCCACTAGGTCCTCATGAATAATCTTATGGTCAGGGACACGTCTCAGACATTTCATGAACTTCTCCCACGTAGCACCGATCTAGTCACCAGGAATCTGCTCAAAGTTATTGATCTCAGACTTGAGCTTTAGCTTCTTCGAGATAGGAAAAAACCTTTCCAAAGAGGCTGTCTGCAATTCTACCCAATTGGTGATCGAATTGTGTGGGATCTCTGATAACCATAACATTGCATTGCCAGTAAGAAAAAACAGGAAGACACGAAGCCCAACGACATCCATGGAGAGATTTTGGTTCTCCATCATACTCTTACAAATGAACACAACATTATGTAGAGGGTTATGAGGATCCTCTGATGGTAGGCCCATAAACAACCCACATTTCTGTAGCATTTGGAGCAATCCACTCGAAATACCAAACTTTGTGTCATTCGGTAGAGGGGGTAGCACAATAGCTCCCATAACGTCCATCGCTACAGGGTTAAGCCTATATTGATTCCACTGATGTGTTGTGGCTTGCAGACCCTATGGTGGCGGTGGATTGTTGTCACCATTTTTTCTGTTTAGCGCTGCATTTACCGTATCATTCGTGGCATTGTTGGTGTTGTCTTGGGCCATCGTTCAAGTATTCTCTAAATCTCAAGATCAAATAAAGCCAAGGGATTTCCTTGACTTCGAGTATTGTTCATACACTACACCTGCACATAGAGAAATAAATAAATAAAATAAAATATCAGGGAAATAAGGATTAATCCTCGAAACGTATTTGAATTAACCAAGTCTAGTCGTATCCCCCGGTAATGGCACCAAAATACTTGATGTAGCTCAAGTCACACCTCTTTTTTAAGGTAAAGTGGTCGTCAAGTAAATAACCTAAACGAGGTTAGGATCATTCCCATGAGGAATATGGTAGACTTCAGAATCAATTCAATGCACCTTGAGAGTGTTTAACCTATTATCTCACGAGGAAAGGGGTGTTTGAAAACAAGAATTTAAATTAAAGTAAATGAATGCAAATAATGAAAAATCGATGGAAGAGCTAACTAGGGTGAAGTGTTCCCCATGAACCCCTAATGTGGTAATATCGAACACATGCAATTCTCTTTCGGTGTATTGGTGTAGGATAGTAAGTTAGGTTTATCTAAGTCTTGATCCATCAAATAGGTAAATTTCACCCTAGAACTTGATTCGTCTCCGTGGTGTGATACTACTAATCCTTATTTTTATCCTAGTACAACCTCCCCTTAATTCTATTAAGTTGATTAGACGAGAAAAAGCTCAATCGTCTCCTATTAATGACCTCTTTTCCTATTCGTCACTTCCTTGATCTGACAAGTGATACTAGGTGAGTTTTAAAATTGGCCACCCATTAAAAATAAATTAAAGTGAAGAGAATAATTAATACGCCCTAATACACCTTTCAAAAATTATACATTAACTGATTTTACCTTGTTAGTTCATCATGGTTCCCACAACCTTAGTTGTGGATTTAGCTATGCATTATCAGTGTAAACACATATATTATGATGTAGAAGAACATAATTAAGCACTTACAAGATGAAATTGAAATCACAAAATCCAACTCTTCAATTAAGATCACGAGTTTGAATCAAGAACACACAATATATGATAAATCCTAAGTGTATTCACTAAAACAAGGTTCAAACTTCGTTCCCATGGAAACTTAATGAAAAAATAACCTAAAAACCTATTATAATAAGTAAAGTAAAAATCCAAAAGGAACTAGGAAAACTTGTAGGAAATCTTCACGAGACCTCTTTATGGCTCGTAAACCACTTTACGGCCCGTAGATCGAGGTTTCATGGATTCTGGCAGTGTTCAAGAGTTAACTTCTACAAAACCATTCCATGACCCTTGTAAGATTCTACGGCCCGTGGAAGGTCTCGTCTGATGACTTTTCAACATTTTTCATGTATCTGATCCTCAGGGAACGACCATCACTCTACGACTCATGCAAAATTGTATGGCTCGTGGATCCTCCTCATAGAGTTGACTTCAACTTTGCACCCCTCACTGGAACTTTATACGGAACCTTTTCTATAACTCATGGACTACTCCATGACTCGTAGAGGGTCCCGTGGAACACCAAAAACTAATAACTTCAGCATATTTCTCCCAAAATTTTGCCAACACAGTAATCATGCAAAACAAACACAAAAACATAATCAAACCTACTAACATCACATTGAGAACACACAAAAATCCAAGTTTTAATTATCAAAAGTGTTGCACTTCGGTAGCACATCAGTTGGACGGTAAGTTGAGTTTACCTAAACCCTTGATCTGGTGTAGAGGTAAATTTCACTATGGGATTTGATCCATTTCCATAGCGTGACTTTCATTAGTCTTACCTATTGTCCTAGTACAAGCTCCCCTTGATCCAGTTCGGTTGATTCGACAAGAATAACTCAATCGAATCTTGTTACTTATCCTCTTTTCCTATTCATTACCTCCTTGATCGGACATGTAATACTAGGCGAGTTCTAACATTGGCCTTCCATTAAAAAGCAGTTAAAGTGAAGAGAAATAACTAGTACATTCAACACACCTTCCAATACTCATAAATTATCCAATTTTACCTTGTTACTTCTTCATGGTTCCCACAACCCTAGTTGTGAATTTAGCTAATTAAAATTGGTATAGATGCAAGACTCATGCTATTGCATAGCATAATTGAGACTTACACAAAGGAATTGATGAACAAGGAATCCAACTCTTCAATTGAAAGTAAAATACAAATCAAGAAACAAAAATGTTCTTTCTCCTTCTAAGATTACTAAAAACTATCAACTGGTACGAACTCTTTACCTACTTAAATGACAAATAACCTAAAATCCTATTTATAACTTCTAAAATACAAAACCAAATCGGATTAGGTAAACTGTGTCGGCATATTCTACGTGCAAGTCTATGACTCATACTCCACTCCATTGATCATATGTCGGAGTTTCGTGAACTTCAACTGGAACCTAGATATGACTTTTACGAGACCTATCTATGGGTCGTATAAGATTCTACAGCTCGTGGAGGATTATGTCTGATGGACTTTCAACACTTCTCCACTTTTGGATCCTCAAGGCATGACTGCAATCTACGACTCATAAAATGATCTACGACTCATTTGCATCTCTCATAGAATCTTATTCAGCAAATCGCCTTTCACTAGAAATTGCTACGAACCATCTTTTACGGCCTATGAACTATTCCATAACCCGTAAATGGTTTCGTGGATCACCAAAAACTGTTATATCAACATTCTTTGCCCAAAAACCATGACAACACTGTAATCCTGCAAAACAAACACAAAAACACATCAAATCTACTAACATCACTTTGAGAACACACAAAATTCCAAGTTTTAAGCATTAAAAGTGTTGTATTTTGGCAACACATCAACATTCTCAACTTAAAATTTTTGTGTGTCCTCAAGCGACAGACTAAATCTATATAAGCAGTATAGAGACATACAGACCTCAACCCAATGGTGCAGGTTTCACCAAACTCAAGCACATATACCCATACCATTTTAAATACATATCAGATAGCTATCAGGCAAACCAGCACAGACTAATATATTCGATAGTGCAACTATGAAAAGCTATGCAGCCATAAATAAGCTACAATCACTGGCTTAGTCAGATATCAATAATGCAATTCTAGTGCCCTCACAGAATGAAGTCCCATTCTTCACTACGAATGATATTTTCAAATTTAGTGCTTGGGACAATTTTACAACACTCACTCTGACAAATGATATTTGAATATTGTGACCAATACCATAGGCTTGCCCCTATACTCAAAACTAATACCTTCGACTAGCTGGATTAGGATCACTTTAGGACTTTCTAGACTTGTAACGTAGGCTCAGGGGGCTTTGGTGTGATATTTTAGGAATATAGTGACTAATGGCCTTCCATGACACTGAATTTTCTACACCTTTTCCCTACCAACCTATCCTTTTTCTCATTCTCCCTTTTTATTCCCTTTTTAAAGCCTTTTAGGGTGCTTTATTCTCATTTTCTGCACAATGCTTTTATTTTTCAAAGTCTTTTTTTTTAGCACACTGATCAGAAACCTTTTCTATTATTTTCTTTTCTTGCACTCCTTAGCACATTTTCTTCCCCCTTTTCTGTATTTCTAGTTTCCTCCTTATTTTATGATTTTCCTCACACTAACCACCCTCAACATAGGATTTTGGCCTGAGTTGAGGTACACAATGTCTATCCTCAGAATTAGGGCCAGTTTTGGTAACCACCCTCAACTTAAGCTTTTTCCTTCAGTCGAGGTGCACAATGTTTAAGGAAGGACCAGGGCCAATTTTAGGACTCATCCTTCATCAAGGCTAGGTTACTTAAGTTTTTACAAAGAAAGAGTACATGTCAAGTTCAAACACATGGATCAAGGGATATATTACACATTTGGTTGGTTATTTAGGCCTAAGTGGATTGATAGGAACAATGACCTCAGATCCTTTCCTAACCCACTAATCTATGGTCTAAGTTAGAGTAACAGAGAACGTTTTGAATTAAAACACAGTATATGAATCATGCAATTAAAGCTCACTCACTCATGGCACTACTTATAAGTCAACGCAGACTATTAAATCATGCTTTTTATCACAATTATGCTCAATTTATCTGGACAAGCACTGTCAAACAATCAATCATGCATGGTTACTATCCAGACTAACTACTCAAACTTTTTGGTGGGTATCTCTTTTCAAAGAAAGTACAAAAACAAACATATGAAATTGGAATCAGAGTCAATACTATATGCTAATAATACTACCTAAACATCCTAAACATGTCGGTTCAATAAAAATTAAATATCCATAGAAAACAACACAGGCAAGAAAATCCTTTGAAATGAAAATTTGGGATAGTTATAGGTCAAGGTTACTCAGACTTCACAGAGGCTTATAACTACCCATACCCCATCAAAAAAGATGTGCATTGGGGAGAATATCCAAAATAAAGTTTAAGGGTTAAAAAGCAATATACCTGGGCACCTAAGTGCCTCTCTCTATCTTAGGTTGTCCACCCTCCACATCCCTGGGAGATTCCTTGACTATAGGAGCATGTCCTGAGGGTCCAGCACCCCTCACTCTGTCAAGCTCACGAACTAGCAGTATCTCCTCATCCTGCCTCAATCTCAAGTGAGCAAGTTCAAGATCCTGCTCCTCTGTCAGCCTTGTATCACATCACACAATATCAGGGTCATCCATGTGAGACCTCTTCCCGAGGAAAGGTAGTGGTGGATCATCTGGAGTGAATAAATCTACCACCATCTTAATAGGCACAACCACCTTGATCTCAACTGGTGTAGCCAGTGCTACAATTATTTGGGTTTGTAGCTGTTGAATCTCGATCTAGACGGCCATCATTTCAATGGGCCTCGCTGTGTTGAGGCTCTGCTGGAACTACCTCTCAAATGCATCTATATGAGCTTCCACGGGTCTAAGTCGGTCCTGGATAATTGTGACCATGAATGCCTGCATGTGGTCCTCTACCTCCAAAACAACCTGGTGAATCCAGGGTCTTAACTACTGCAATAACTTAGTCAACTGTGACTCAGTGCGAGCTTATCGCTGCACTGGAGCCTATAGTGATGCCGCATACATGAATGCCATGCTAGCAGGTGCAAATAAAGTAGGTACGATCTCTGGGGCAGGAATATCAATAGTGGGCCCCCTCTTCACATCTGTTACAGCCTGTAGGGGCCTCTTAGTAGTAGATATAGCAGAGGTGGTGATGGTAGAAGGCTCAGGTGGTATAAGCATAGCCTATAGATAAGACACGGGAAGGGGATGGATGTGGAAGACTTTAGGGATGCCTCCTAAATCTGCTTGACAATCAAGTCACGACCCAGAAGTGGGGCCTAGATGTGACATGGAAAAGGAGAACCCGGAGGATCTCGATCAAGCCATCATAGCATCATCACACACATCATCGGTTCGAAAGCACAGAAACGTAAACACATAACACATAATTCTATGGTAAATGGGGCTTTGGACTCAAGCTATGGGGATGTTGCCAAGAATGGGATGAGCATGAATCATATAACACATAGCAAGTATTTCTAAGGGGCGGATAAGTAGGACTCAAGCTATGGGGGCATACCGGGTTAGGGAACTTTCCAC
>JBCEWC010011632.1:0-16519 GCA_038996855.1 Solanum aculeatissimum | reverse complement strand
AGTTAGGGTTCATAGGGTCTTCAAGGATGAAAGAGGATCCTTGAATCAAGTCCCACATACCTTAATTCCACCAACAAGAAGCAAGGTCAAACTTAGTCAAGGTCTTCTTCCCCAAATTCCCAAAGCTTTCTTCAATGTAGGCCAAGAGTGTCTTAGAATCTTAAGAGAGTGTATAGGAGAGTTCGAATGGATGAATGAGGGTTTGGGAAATGATTTAGGGGTTTAGGAGACCTTAGGGTACCAAAAAGGGGCATTAGGAAATGTAAATCATGAAAATACCATTAATAAAATGTAGCTTTCTAAGACTAAGAAATCTGAGATGGCTGCTACAGTGCCCGTCTAGGGCCACACGGTCCGTGTGCCTGCTCCATCAACCAACACTTAGTCAAAATTTTCAGCACGAACTCTCGTGGGAGGCTGTGAATATGGTTTATCCCAAGACATTGAGATCCCTACTTGGAAGTGGGAGGCTGTGAATATGGATTTTATGGTTGGGTTGTCCCATACTTGTAAATAGTTTGATTCTATTTGGATTGTTGTAGATTGTATGACCAAGTCGGCTCACTTCTTACAAGTCAAGGCTACTTATAGTGTTGAAGATTATGCTAAACTGTATATTCGTGAGTTGGTAAGATTGCATGGCGTACCGAGGTGTGTCATATTAGATCATGCTACCCAATTTACTTCTAACTTTTGGAGATCATTTCAAAAAGGGCTTGGTACTAGAATTATGTTGAGCACTGCATTCCATCTTCAAACCGATGGGAAAGTTGAGAGAACAATTCAAACCTTGGAGGACATGTTAAGATCTTATGTGTTAGAGTTAAAAGGAAATTGGGATGATTATCTACCGCTTATCGAGTTTCCCTACAACAATAGCTTCCATGCTAGCATTGGTATGACTCTCTATGGTAGGAGGTGTCAGCCCTCAGTGGGATTGTTTGAGTTAGGTGAGATGGCATTGTTAGGCTCGGACTTGGTTATTGAGGCTACAGAGAAGGTGAAGTTAATTAGAGAGAGGTTGAAGATGGCTCAAAGAAGCTAAAAGTATTATTTAGATGTTAGGAGGAGAGACCTCGAGTTTCATGTGGGTGATTAGGTTTATGTGAAGGTATCTCCTATGAAAGGCATCATGTGTTTTGGCAAAAAGGGCAAGTTGAGCCCTCGGTACGTCGGACCATATGAGGTTATTGAAAAAATTCACAAGGTGTCATATACACTAGATTTGCCTTTAGATATGAGTTCTATTCACTTGGTGTTCCATGTTTTGATGTTGAGGAAATCGGTTGGGACCCTAAGGCAATTACATCCTTGGAGGGTGTGACGATTGAGGAAAATTTGACTTACAAAGAAGTACCGGTGGAGATTTTAGATAGGCAAGTAAAACGGCTTCGCAACAAGGAGGTGGTTTTTATTAAGGTACTTTGGAGGAACCAACTTGTGGAGAGTGCGATGTGGGAAGCAGAGTTGTACATGATGAAGCGATACCCCTATCTTTCCAATCAACTCAAGCCTAAGGTACTAGGTTCTATCCTTGTAATTGGTTTGAATTCTTTAGTTTCTAGTTTCATGACATTGCATGCATGCACGAGCACAAAAATGATTTGAATGATGTTTTGACATGAGTTTTAGATGGCTTTTGAAATGATGCATGATACATTATGAGTTGTGTTGATAATGTTTCTTGCTTGATTGAATTCTTCAAGTCGTGGTCTAGCTCATTCGAGGGCGAATGTTCCCAAGGGGGAGATGATGTAATGACCCAAATATTTTTTAGCTTTGTAATTGTTGATCAGGGTCCATTTTGAACCAATTTTGGTTGGGTAGTGACCATCATGGGTCTTACTTAGGTGGCCAAGTTGAAAAGAATCGCATTGGTTCAATTTTTGCATGAGGTCATGTGGCAGGGCTGAATTTGAATGCACATTTCTCTTGGTACACGATTATATTGTGGGCCATGACAAATCAACTTGAAGCCCTTTTGAGTTATCTTCGCAATGCAATTGGTCTCGCTCGATTCGGAGTTCAGACGTTGAAGTTATGGCTTTTGCAGTAGGACTGCCTGTGCACGGAAGCATACTGGAAAAGAGAAGGGTGATGTCGGCTAAGGCATGGCCTCACGGAGGGACCATGGACCGTGTGGGGTCTCAAAGCTCGTGAACCCATTCGTGGGGAGTTCTAGTGGGCAACCTAGGTTTTGGACCAAGGTCCCGAGCCAAATGAGGCTCCATGGACCACCTCACAATTCGTGTGATGCCTCACGGCATGTGAGGGCATCTGTGTGGACATCCAGAGAGTTTCCTAGACCAAGCATCCGAGCCAAGTAAGGCTCCATGGACCAGTTCACGGTCCGTGTGATGCCTTACGGCTCATGATCCAGTCTGTGAGGTGGTCCAGTGAGTTCTAAGATTTCAAGCCAAGTCCTTAAGTCAAGTGTGGCTCTACGACCGGGTTCATGGACCGTGAGCCTCTAAATGGTCCGTGAAGTCATCCCCGTCAACAACTATTTCAGTTTTCTTCCTCGTTTCATTAATGGTTTAATTATAATTTTAATTAGTCCTAGGGCCATTTTAATATTTTAAAACTGTCCTAAAACCCCCTGATTAAGCTTTATTCACCCCTATTCAAATAAAACCGTCTCCAATTCTCTTAAAATTCTCTCTATTTTCTCTAAACCTGCATTGAAGACAAACTTGGAAATCCAAGAAAATTTGATTCCTCTTCATATTCTTCTTATTCTTCTTGAGTAATTAAAGGTATGTGGGATTGATTCATAGTTACTCTTTCAACCATGAAGACCCAAAAATCCACTTTTCAATTTTTATGAATTTTTACTTCCATTAAAATTGGGACTTTTAATTTATGAAAGTTTTGCTTCAATTGAGTTGTGGGCTGTATTTTTATGATGATTTTAGAATGATTTAAATTCAACTATCATGTTTTGCGTGGAAATTATGAAGATTTTAAAGTGCATGGTTTCTTGAAGCTTGTTAAGCATGGGAAAATTGAATTGTAATTTAACTTGGAGTTCTCTCTTGGATTTTATTTGAATTTCATAATGAATTATTGAACTTAGATTGAACCTCTATTTCCCATGCATTCATCTCATCATTCATGGGAAATGCATACATGGAAGCTTGATATTGATGAATGTCTTATTAAAAGCTTGGCCCTCTTGGTATGTTTTGACTTGATATTGGTAAGACATGGGAATTGAATAGAATGTGATCACATCTTGTCTCGTTATGACTCTTTGAGCGTATTGGGTATTTACACTATTTTTCCTTGATTAAAATGAGATACTCCGGTGCATTAAATCTTTAAATTTGCTACTGAAACTCTTGTTTGGCTTCTTAGCTCAATTGCATAAAGACTTGACTTATGAATTTTGCCTTTAGACGACCTTGCATTGATCTTGAACTTGAAACATTGAAATCTCTGATTTGAAAACTCGTATATGTATATGTATTCCCGTGGGATGAGACTTAGCACTGAGGGATTGGACTTGGGGTGGACTATCTCCAAAGGTCCATACTCCTTTATGTGAAACCATGTGTCAACATGGGATTTCTCACATGATGGGATGACTTACTTTGTTACCATTATTTCTAGGGTTCTTCGGATCAACCTGGAAAGTAGTCCATTTCCAAGTAGTGGCTCGCTTGGTCTCTCTTGTTTTCAGTTGAGGTCACATCCCCGCTATGATATGGAGGTTTGCATTCATGCATCATGACACTTTCTGGCATATTTGTGTGATATATGTTTTTGCATATACATGCTTCTTTCTATGTATACGTGCCTTTCCATATAGCTTACTTGGTTGGTCCATACTCATGTGCATTGCATGCCTGCATACTTAGTGAATTATATGTGCTAAGATATACTCTTTGTCTACATGATCTAACCATGTAGGGGCCAGAGATGATACTCTTCCACCGTTAGACGTCTAGTGGAGACCTTGGATCGGTTGCTTGTAGTAAGCCCTATCCTCCAAGGGCAACATCCAACTTCTTCTAGCTTATGGTTCATTATGTTTTACCTATCTTATGACTTGAGGGTTAGTACTGGTTATCTCGTGGCCCCCGTCTTATTCTATGTAGAGGCATGTAGTTGGACATGTATCCAATCCTATTGTATGCCATATTATGTGCTTGTTGACATGTTATAACTTTCATGTTTTGCCATTGTTACTATGTTTGATTATGCTTACGCTTATGCTATCATGATATGTCAGATGAGAATACGCTTATGTGGAAAGTCCCTATCCCGTCATGCCCCTATAGCTTGAGTCATACTTACCTTCCCCTTAGAACATAATTCTACGTGCTATGTGATTCCTGCTTATCCCATTCCTAGTAACATCCCCATAGCTTGAGTCCAATGCCCCAAAATCCCTTAGACATACATGTTTACTGTTATGTTACGCACTTCCAAACTGATGATGTCTGTGATGATGCTATGATGGCTTGATCGAGGACTCTCAGGTTCTCTTTTGCTATGTCACGCCTAGGCCCCATCCACAGGTCAAGAAATTATCATTCACTCTGAACCTAAGGTTTCCGCTCTAAACGTCCACAACAACCCTTTTGATCGCTATGAATGGCCTTCCCAAGATAATTGGCTTATCCATATCTACCTGGAAATCCAAGATTAGAAAATCTGTAGGGAGAATAAATTTATCCACCTTCACTAGCACGTCATGCAAAATATGCACTAGTCATTTAATAGATTGACTAGCGATGAGCAGGTGTATTGTGGTTGGTGAAGGGGTCTCTAATGCAAATTCTTCAAATATGGATAGGGGCATAAGATTTAACTAGCCTCCAAGTCACATAGTGCCTTACTAAATTCGAGGCCATAATAGTGCATAGAATTGTGAATGTACCTAGGTCATCCTTTTTCACTACCAAGTTTTGTGTTAAGATTGCACTGCAATTGTGAGACACCTCAGTAGTCTCATAATGAAAAGTTCTATTCTTTGTGACCAACTCTTTCATGAATCTGGCATAACCTAGCATTTTAATCAATGCCTGCACAAGTGGGACATTTATCGACAAGGAGTTGAACATGGAGAGGAACTTTTTGATCTTTGCATCCTTTTTCTTCTACAATCTCTGGGGGAAAGGAGTATCAATCTTAACTTGAGGCATTTTCAACCTCCTTTTTGTTTATCGCTCTCATGATTGCCAAAAGCGTCTCAATCTTCATCATCATCTATACACTCCTCAACTTCTTCAGTATCAACACTTTTTTTCTTCCATTTCAGTCTGGCCTTCTCCATCTAGAAAGAATGGCTTAGTGTCACTAGTAAGACCTCTTTTTGGATGCTAATTTAGATGAGCTGATATGTTTACAAGTAGATTCTCTAGCTACTTAATAGATGTTGAATGCGACATTACTATTTTAGTCAACTAAGAAAAGTCAGATTTCATCTCCTTTAGGACTTTACCAGTGGCTTCCACCTTGTTTAAGATGCAAGAGAGCATATCTTCAATTCAAAGATTTTCTTGAATCACCACAGTTTCAACAACCTTCACCCTATTATGGGGTGGAATATGCCTTTCTCCCTCATTGTTCCTCCAACCCCCAACTTGATGTTGATCAGTCCATGCTCGATCTCGCCATTCAAGATTATTTTTCCAACCTTGATTCCCAGGTGGCCTTTGAAGAGTTAGCTAAGAACCCACCATTTTTTTTCCTATGTAATAATATTCTTCGTTCGAACCACCTTAAAATGGTGTGCCTTCAAACATCACCTCTCTTATAGCTCTTACAACATTCACACTCTTATGATTTCCTCCCATGACATACTTAGTTAACAAATCAAGTTGTGTTAACATTTTAGCCATTTTTTCATCCCTTTCGTAATCCTTAGTAATCTTCGATGAATGTTATCTCATCCAACCTCCTCTCACCAACTGTTCAGCTACTCCTTTGTTTATTGTATCAAGGTTCACATTAAAGTATTGCAAAAACATATGGTCCAAAACTCGATCATTGGGGCATTGGAGTAAGAGTTTCTAAAATCCTAGCCATATTTCATGCAATGCCTCATTCTCCAGTTGCTTGAAATTCTCAATACTTCTTCTCAATCTTATCATCTTTAAGGGAGGAAAGAATCTTTCCAGTAATTCATTTTGCAGCTTTTCCCATGTACTAATAGAATACGAGGTAACTCATCTAGCAATCTCTATGCCTCTCAAGTGATGCAAAGAGTAAATAGCCTTAGTCGAATGGCTTCATGATTTACTCTCCTGAAGTTGAATAGGAGATACACGTCTATAAAATTCCTCAAGTGTTCATGAGGATTTTCATGGTCGAGCCCTCTGAACAATCCCATTAGTTGGAAGAGTTGTAATATGGTGCTCGTTACATGAAAATTAACTCCTCCAATTAATGGGGGTGGTTAGATAGCACCAGTGCTTCCAACCTGGTCCTCGTTGACATCTTGTATCCCATTAATGTCCCCAACATTCTTACCATGAATGCTCTCTTCATCCTCCATATTTATACTTAATGGTCAATCAACAAAAAAAAAAATAGTACAACAGTTCTAACTACAAGAACAAAGCTCAACAAACATTTCTAATATGAACACATTGATTCCCTAGAAATGACTCATTTTTTATATTGCTCAACCCGACAACTCAAAGGCAGAAAAAATGGTTGTCATTAGTATAATAACCCAACTGTAGAGGTTGGGGTTGATCCTACATGAAACCGTTGCTCAAGGAGGAAGTGATTCATTGGACCAAGTAATTGTAGGATCTGGGGGGTTATAATAATAAAAATAGAATGCAACTAACAAGTTCTAATTAATCAACTAAAAAGTTGTTAAGGGATGATGTTGGGGATATGCAAAAATTGGAATCGATCTATCAAATAGGTCTAGATAGTTGACTATATGAGTTGTTTGAGTGAATAGGATATCACAGGCGGACAATTGAGGACACGCTTAGCCAAAGAAGTTGTAGCTAAATACCTAAGACTATTGCCATTATATCCATGGAAATGAACTTAAACTGAAGCCCCATAAGGTTTCTGACTATTATATCCATTCAAAACTCTAATAATCCCAGCTAAGGCACTAATAAGAGATATAAAACAAAATTCCAAGTTTACCACCATAAAATTTATACATTAAACTTAGGGTGCCTTAGTCTTATTATCTATGTGATTCCTGCTTATCCCATTCCCGGTAACATCCCCATAGCTTGAGTCTAAACTCCCTTTTCCCCTAGAATTACATGTTATGTGTTTATTTTCCGTGCTTCCGAACTGATGATGTGTGTGATGATGCTATGATTGCTTGATAAAGGACCTTCAGGTTCTCCTTTTCTATGTCAGATCTAGGCCCCACTTTTGGGTCATAACAGTATAAGGGAATAAAACATATTTGAAGTTATTAAGCTACTTTTATGAAATTTCTACTTTTAATTCTAAGTTACATTACATGATTATGTTTATGAAGAAAAGTACTTCATAGGATTGACTTAGCTGTGAATAAGGGATTGAGGTAGGGTTTGGTATGGGATCCCTAGTATGAACCCTTTCCCCCATTCACTATGTCCCAATATAGGAGCCCTTATTAGCTAGGCTACAGGATCCCCTTAAAGCATATATGTTAAAAAAAGACACATGCTAAAGTGTTAGAGTTGCTCCCAGCAAGTGGTCTCCCTATGCCAACATAGGGGGTTATGTTGGATTCCATGTAATAGCTCACATAGTCTTATATGTTGATTACAGTCCTTTCTCACAAAGTGTAAGTTTTGATGTCTTTGCTCCACCACACGTGGTTCATATGATTCACTCATTTTACTTCATCTTGAGCTTTATTCCTTGTTCATGCTTAAGCATGTTTTAATGATGACATTACAATTTCATGAATGATTGAATTACAATTTCATGTTTGTGTTGTATCTCGAATACTTAGTATATTCAAATGTACTAACATATATTTTGCCTACATGATGTCACCATATAGGGATTGGTGTTCCACCTCCTTTACTGGCACGGGTCTAACTTCCAATGACTGAGTCTAGAGATTTGGTGAGCCCTTAGTTTAGGGATTTTGATATTCTTTCTTCTTGCTATGCATTTTAGACTCCCATGTATTTAGAGTTGCCTATTGGATACTTTCACTTTCTATATTATTTTCATGTCTTTCATATTTGAGAGGAACCATACCTATGCTTTGATCCCCGTTAAGTCTTATATAGTTGGTATGTTTGGATAATAACATTTTGATAGAAGTATCTTGATAGCTAAGCTTGAATGTTTTCCCTTAGTCCCATTCCCTATTTTTAATATTTTGCACTATGTTGTTTAAATTATGTATGAATGCTTGATGATGCTAAAATAGCTTGGGTGAGGTACCTTCGAGTTCCTCATTCACTGTGTTACGACTACACCCTACGCTTGTGTTATGACAAACTTGGTATTAGAGAATGAGGTGTGAAATATTCCTGGGATGTCCAATATACCACATCAAGTAAAGTCCTATTCACGATTCTGAAGAACGCCATAATCATGAATGAGAGGATATGAGGCATTTAGAAAACTTTCCCTTCTTCATGATTCATGGCGTACCTTTAGAGTTGTCCAACAATTTTCTCTATCTTACTATGATCTCTTTTTCTATTTCTAGATCATGCCACTAAGAAGTGCAACGTTACCTAGCGATGTTAATGCAGAACAAGCCCCTCCAACACTACATAGAGAGGTGAACGCGGATCAATCCTTTCCCATAAAACAAGAAAAAGAAGTCACACATATGGAGATTTGAGCCTCCTTTGTGATGTTGGCCCAAGTCTTAGCCAACCAAGTCTTGCACTTTGTCCTCAAGGACCTTTATCGGCAACAAGAGTCTTGGACTTTATGAGGATGAAACTACTAGAATACTATGGTTCCAAAGAAGATGAAAACCAAGTGGAATTTATTGATGAGGCTTATAGAATTGTCATCATGATGGGGGTGCTATCGTAGGAGAAGGATAAGCTAGTGTCCTACCAATACAATGACATGGATAAAGTTTAGTATAACCAATATATTGACTAAAGGGGTGAAAGAGAGGGCCAAGTTTAGTGTGAGGACCTCAAAGGAGAGTTCTTGGATATGTTTTTCCCGTAAGAGATAAGGGAGGAATAAGTGCAAGAATTCATCAACTTGAAGCAAGGACATCTGAGTGGGAGGGTATATTCCCTCAAATATGTAGATCATTCCAAGTATGCATTGTCCATGGTGGCAGACCCATTGGCTAAGTTGAGATAATTTATCTTCGAAATATTAGATTTTTTGTCAAAAGAATGCAAGTCCGCATTAATAGTGAAAGAGGTGGACATTTTATGCTTAATGACGTTTGACGAGCAAATTGAAGAAGAGAAGTTGAGGGAGCACGGTAGGGAGTCCAAGGGGGCTCAAATGGATAGTGGTGGATTCTCTAAAAAAAGGAGTGGTGGCCGTAGAAAATTCATTGGTGGCAAAAAGAAAGTGGTCCAAGGATCAACCAACACTCCTATTTTCTAGTTCAAACAAGACAAGGGGGAATAACCCAAACTAGAAACTCCCAATTTCAATAAGTGTGGAAGGCCTTATAAAGGGGAGTACTTAGCCGGTTTCAAGACATGATTCAAGTGTAGCACTCCCAGTCATTATGCCAAATATTGTAGAAGTGGTGGTTCTAGGCCTTAAGGCCATGGTGGATATCCTCAAGGTGCTCAAAGAGTCAATCGGTGCTATGCTTTTCATGTCTGCTAAGTGGTGAAAGAGACTCCAGACATGGTTACCGATATGTTGAAATTTTATGATTTTGATGTATATGCACTATTAGACCTGGGAGCCAATTTCTCCTTTGTGACCCCATTTCTTTCAAATAGATTTCATGCATCCCTGAAGTCGTAAATAAGCCTTTTCTAGTTTGCACTCCCTTAGGAGAGTCTATTGTTGCATAAATAGTCTAATTGAAACTGTCCCGTGTCTATTTTGAATTGAGCTATTCCTTGTCACTCGATAAAGCCTTCTATGGTTGATTTTTATGTCTTCTTTGGATGGATTTGTTATAGGCTTCCTAAGCTTCTATAAATTTTTGAACTCGTAAGGTCAAATTCCATTTCCCAAATGTGTCTATCGTTGAGTGGAAGGGAAGTAGTTCTCCATGTACAGTTTAGTTTGTATCTTATATAAAATCTTGGAAAATAATTTGCAAGGGTTACATGTACCATCTAGTGAGGGTTAGAGATGTAATTTTTAAAGTCCCCTCCCTTGAGTTGGTCCCCTTGTAAATGATTTCCTTGATGTCTTTCGGAAGCGTTACCCAGTGTTCCTCTGGAAGGGGAAATAGATTTCGGCATAGATCTCTTGCCCAAACACCACCTACCTCTATTCCTCCCTATAGAATAGCTCTGGAACAGTTAAAGGAGTTAAAAGGAACTTGAACGATGTATTTGAAAAGGGTTTCATTAAGAAAAGCAGGTTCCCATAGGGTGCCTGAGTGTTATTTGTAAGAAAGAGATATGGTTCACTTTGAATGTACATAGACTACCAGAAACACTACAAGGTCACTATCAAGAAAAAATATCCACTCCCAAGGATAGATGACCTATTTGATCAATTACGAGAGCTAAATACTTTTCAAAGATTGACTTGTGGTCAGGGTATCACCAACTAAGGGTGAGTGATGCGTTGCCAAAACACAAAACTTTTAATTCTGTAAACTTAGAATTTTGTGTGTTCTATAAACGATTTTAGTACATTTGATGTGTTTTTATGGTGTTTCCCGATTATAACACTATTTAGTTACAAAAAAAACTCTGCCAATGTGAGTAAGGTCCCGTGAATGCAGCGGAAAATCCGCAAACACAGTAAAGGAAAATGGGGGAACAATCTAGTAGTCTGCGAATGCGGAACGCAGAAGGCAGTACACCAACACGTTCACAAACACGAAAACTTCTCCGTGAACACAGAGAAAAGATGTGGCTGCACTAAAACACAGGCATATCAAGAACACCCAATCCACTTCCAAACTCAAAGCGGACCCTCAGAACCCATCCAAAATTACAATTACACAAATCAAATATGTATCCATACAAGAAATAGCGATCTAGACTTAATAGAATTAAAAAAATCATTTTTGACGCCTCTTTGCCATGTTGACCAATGCATATCAATGAAACTAGTTTAAAACTCAAAATACAAAAACTGCCCTCAACAACTTCAAAAGATATTATGAGACCATTTCTAGCATTAGTTTCACTAACTTGATCTACTGGTACTTTCAGAATTTTGATCTGAGCTTTCGAACTCAGAATGTTGACCAAAGTCAAACTTTGGTTCTAGAAACAACTAAAATTACAACTTTGAGCCTAAAAACATTATTTTAACTCAAACTTTAGCCCTATAACTTCTCATAGACCAGTTTCGACGTTCTAGAGCTAATATAATCGACAAATCTATAGCCTACACCTAAAACTCAAATTAGAACACAAACTCAGTTTTTTAACAACTTAAGCTTTCAAAAATACCAAAATCCATATTTTCCACTTTTAAAAAACTCAGGATTTCAGTTCCAATAATACAACTAATTAAAATAGGCCCAATGCAACTGATGAAAGGACAAATAGTAATTTTAACAAATAAGGCAAAAAAAAACCAACAAGGTCATTACATTATTCACCACTAATAATAATGTTTGTCCTCGAAATTGAAGAAATGAGAAGTACTTGAAGCCCAAAAAAGGCTGGGATATCTGGCCCACATCTCAGGCTCAAACATAAGAGTAGCCTCATTAACAGAATGGTGTCTCCTCTGAACCTTCACAGAAGGTATATCTTTGGATCTCACTCTTTGGACCTGCTGGTTCAATATAGCTACAGGCTCCTCCACAAATGCAAATTCTGGGCTCAACTCAAGTGATTCATAGGATACCAGTGAAGCATAGAAAACTGAAAAATAGGATGCACAAATGATAATTTTAGTGGTAAAGCTCTCCTAAAAATCTCAAATGGGACAATGAATCTGGGACTGCGCTTGCCCCTTTTCCTGAATCTCATCACACCCTTCATGGGTGAAACTTTAGGCCAAACATTGTCATCATTATAGAACTCAAGAGACCTAGTCCTCTCCTAAAGATAATTCTTCTAGCGGCTTTGAGCTGTCAATAGTCTACCCTGAATCAAACAAACTCGATCTATGGCATCTCTAAGTAGATGTATATTCAACACATCAGTTGAACATGAGTCAAACCGTACAATGGATGGTCTACACCTACGACCATACAAGGCCTCAAATGATGCCATCTGGATACTAGAATGGTAACTGTTGTTATATGCGAACTCTGCTAATGGTAAATGTTGGTCACATCGTTCCCTAGAATTTATCACATAAGCCAAGAGAATGGGCTCTAACACTTGAATAGTTCTTTCGGACTGTCCGTCTATCTGGAGGTGGAAAGCTGAATGCAAATCCCCTCTAGAACTCAAACCACGCTGTAGAACCCATAAAAATAGGAGGTGATATCGATCCCCTGTTTACCACTTGCACTTTATGCAATCTGATAATAACCTGGATATTCAACCTAGCATACTACTCCACACTATATCTAGTCTTCACCGGTAAGAAATATGCCAACTTGGTCAAATGATCAACGACCGTCCAAATTGAGTCAAACTTGCCCAAAGCCCTGGGCAAACCTGTAACAAAATCTAGAATTACCCTCTCTTATTTCCACTCGAGAATGGACATCCTTTCCATCGCTCCACTAGGCCTTTGGTGCTCGTACTTGACTTGTTAGCGATTCAAACACTTTGCTACGAACTCAACTGTGTTCCTTCTTACCCGGAACCACCAATAATGTTATTTTAGATCATGGTACCCCGTTGCTACACTAGGATGGATGGAAAATCTAGCACAATGGGCCTCCTCTAATATATGTCTTACCTACTCCTAAACCTTAGGCATAGAAAATCTACCATTTATCCTCAAGACACAACAAGTATCTATTATAGCCACATTTGATTTACCTCTCAACACTTTGTCATGAATCATGCACAACCTGGGATCCTCAAACTGATGAGCTCACATTTTATCAAGCAAAGAAGATCTAACCTCACCAAAGGCCAAAATACACTAAGCAGGGGAAATATAAAAACTAACCATCTGTTTAGCAAGCGACTGAACCTCCAAAGCTAAGGGTCTCTCCTCAGCCTTCAAGAATGCCAAACTCCCCATACTCATAGACTTCTGGCTCAAAACATCTGCCACAATACTTTCCATCTCAGGGGTGTATAGAATAGAGATATCACAGTCCTTAAAAAACTCCCACAACCTACACTATCTCATATTTAGATTAGGTTGACAAAAGATATATTTAAGACTATGGTAATTGGTAATGATCTCACAATGCACCCCATAAAGATAGGGACACCAAAATTTCAAAAAAAAAACCACCGCAGCCAACTCTAAGTCTTAGGTGGGGTAGTTCTTCTCATGAACCTTCTGCTGTCTAGAAGCATAAGTAACAACCTTCCCCTTTTGCATCAACAGACCACCCAAACCAATATAGAAGCGTCATAATATACTACAAATGACACTCTCTCCTAAAAAAAAGTAAGAATAGGTATTGAAGTCTACAAATCCTTGAGCATTTGAAAGCCTGTCACACACTCCTCAAACCAATGAAATGCCAAATCTTTCTGAGTAAGTGTAGTCAATGGGGTTGTTATATATGAGAATCCCTAAAAAAAATGCCGATAATATCCAGAAAAACTAATGAAACATAGAATCTCAGTCACAAAAGTAGGCCTAACCCACACATGAAAAGCTACCACTTTGGCCGAATCAACCATGATACCCTTTTTTGATACTACATGTCTAACAAATGCAACAGACTCAAGCAGAAATCACACTTTGAAACTTGGCCTACAACTTCTCATCTTGCAATCTCTAGAATATAGTCCTCAAGTTCTGAACATGATAGGGCTCACTCTTGGAATAAACCAAGATATCATCAATACATAGGATCACAAATATGTCAAAGTAGGGTTTGTACACTGGGTTCATCAACTCTATAAAAGCAATTGGGGCATTAGTCAATCAGAATCACATAACCACAAACTCATAATGCCCATAATAGTTCCTAAAAGTTATCTTTGGGATATTAGACTCTTAAGCTCTCAACTAATGATAACCAAACCTCAAATCAGTTTTGAAGAATGTGGAGGCACCTTGCAGCGGCTAAAAAAGATCATCAATATGAGGAAATTTATATTTATTTTTATTTTCACCTTGTTCAATTGGTGATAATAAATACACATACACATAGTGCCATCTTTTTTCTTCACAAATAGGATAGGAGAACCCCAAAGAGATACACTTAGACAAATGAACCCTTTCTTCAACAAATCCTCCAATTGTTCCTTCAATTCCTTTAATTTAGTTGGGGCCATCCGATATGGTGCAATAGAAATGGGCTTAGTTCCTGGATCTACATCAATAACAATGTCTATATCACTATTAGAAGGTAAAGAAGGAAAATTAGTCTGGAAAACATCCATAAACCCTTTAGCTACCCTAGTGGTCTCCAGTGATGGAGACTCCTGAGAAATAACATGATGATGAGCAAAATATACCAAACAACCCTTATCGATCAATTTTCTGCGTGAATATAAAACTTAAGTCCCTAAGGATAGGAGCTAGATGCTCAGTCCACACCAACTGAGGTAACTCATGATAAGATAAGGTCACAGGATTCATATTAAATTCAAGAATAGTAGGATTAGGCCATAACCAGTCCATGAAAAATGTCACATCAAAGTCTACCATATAAAAAAATTTCAAGTCAACAATCGTATCTCTCGTCATAAAAGTAACCACACATCCCCAGTATTCTTGATTCACCACTAATAATTCACCTACCAAATTGGAAACATAATAAGGTTCATGAATTGGCTTACACATAATTATAATATTCGAAGCAAAATAAGCCAATACATACAAATACATATAGCCTGGATCAAATAAAACTAAAGCAGAATGGTGGAACACAAGAACCATACCTGTGATAACTATATAAGAGACCTCTGCCTCATTTATATCTAGAACAATATAGCAAACTCTACGACCACCGCTAGCCTACGGATTCCATGAGCTGCTGGTGTTGGGGATACATGGGTTGGCTAAGACACTGCATCCTGAACTGGGAACGCATAATGTAGACAATGATTGGAAAAGTTCCCATCCTCATAAAAAACATAGTAGGCTTAAGGATCCATTCCTTGAGATGATTGATCTGAAGAATCACTATGTTTGACCAAACCAAGTGAACTATAATAGCCTATCTGAGTAGCTCTAGACCTTTCAATACTATCAAATGCTTGAAGAGCTTCTTTAAAATACCCAACCTTGATAGCCCTACCTCTTACACTCTCGATCCCTTGGTGGGTTCAACTAAACTATCCATGTTGACAGAATCTCTTCCCGGCATCCTATCTATCATGCCTTATATGCTCTATCATGCGAGCATAGCCTACTGCACTCTGAAATGTGCCCCCAACTAGAACCTAGAAAGTTGTAGCCTCCTAAAGATATCTTGCCAACCCCATGGTGAAATACCAAATAATCTCAAGCATAGTAGGGATGCTTGACAAGGAATATCTAGATAATGCATGAAATATGGCCTCATAGTAAAAATTGACATGGAACCTTGCTAAAATCTACCAAATTCATCCATGCATCTATCTTGGAGGCTATATGACAGGATCCTCTTATAGAATATCCCTGTAAACTTCTCTCATGTCATAACTTGATATACAATACGTCGACGAGCCAATATTGACCTCTACCACTCCTTGGCTAGGCCGGTGAATTGGTAAGATTTATAAGAAACTCCATGCGACTAAATAATGCAAAAATTACATAGCCGACCCATACATTCTGATAAGAAATACTAAGTTGTATCACCAAGGGTGCCATCAAATCTCGGGGGAGCTAAATAGGCAAACCACTGAAATTTCTTCTGCTTAACAAGGGACATGGTTGGACTAGAAGATAAAGGTGGAACCATAAATAAGGGTGGTGCAATAGATGGAGCAATGGCCTAACTTTGACACTGAGAACCCGAACTCGGTCGAGATATCTGAGGTGAAATTATAACAATTATATGAGGATATTTTTAATCTGAAGAAGGACAAATATGAATCATGGTTGGATCATATTGATATAGTAAAGGACCAACTAGTACTATAGGAACTGGTACATCAATAGTATCAGGGGTCTGAGGAGCTCCCTCCGATCAAACCAATACCCTCACAAGTATCTCCTAAATTGAGGGTCTAGCATGTGTTGCTGAGGGAGGTGGAATATGATATGTAGGCTTATCTACCATATGAACTATTGTCTCTCAAATTTTTAAATTAAGTTTGAATTCGATTACCCATGATTCTTGACACTCATTCATGACATGTGCATGTGAGTTTGTTCCTATGGAACCCATGATGGAAACTCTTGATTGAAACTCATGTTCATG